>PVIY010038992.1:0-23451 GCA_004026745.1 Myrmecophaga tridactyla
GCGCTCCTAGCACCATGCTCCCCAGCACACCTCACCACCCCACCCCACCTTGAACGGCACCCCGCCCCTTGCATGCATCATGCAGGCATTTCCAGGTAGGCTATAGACAAGGCAGATGACATACACAGTCCCACAATCCAAGGTCATTTCAAGTGGGAGTCTTGGGGCCAGTCTCATCAGGCCCACAGGCAGAGTCTCCACTGAAGTGCACACTGCCCACCCCCAGCCCCAAGGTTGGCAGCTTTCAGCATGCACCAGGACCAGCAAACCTGCCTAAAATTGCACCAGGTATTGATCCAACTCACCTGGCTACCACAGTCAGGGAGCGGTGGGCCTGAGGGGAAAAGGAGGTTCAAAAATGCCATCTTCTGGGAAGAAATAGAAAGTTGCAGCCTGGCAAATTACCTATTTGTCTAGCTTCAAACAGATCCTCAAGTAGAGTTGCATGCCCCTACATGAGGTCTGGGCCTTGGTTTGTCAAGAATTACTGATGACTCGAGTGTACAAGTGGAACTGCAATGCAAATCCAAACAAACATAAAACCTTAGATAACTGCAGGAAATCACTTTCCAAAATAATCAAATGCCTCACAGCCAACAGAAAACCACATAGCATATGAAGATGCAGGCAGATATATCCTAGCCAAGTGATCAAATTAAAACACCAGAGGACACATAGACTCTGGAACCACTAAGGCTTTCATACAAATCTCCTAAGTAAATTCAGTAGGTTGGCTAATGACATAAAGGATATCAAGAAGACACCAGAAGACCATAAAGAAGAATTTAAAAGAATAAATAGAAAAAAAAAACAGATTCACAGAGGTGAAAGGTACTGTAGATCAAATTAAAAATATACTAGAGATGCAAATGAGCAGATTTGAAGAGACAGAAGAAAAAATAAGTGAACTAGAGGACAGGACAAAAGAATTTGAATACACAAAAGAACAAATGGCAAAAAAGATGGAAAAAATTGGAATTGGATCTCAGGGAAATGATGGACAACACAAAGTTCACAAATATAAGAATCATCGATGTCCCAGAAGGAGAAGAGAAGAGTAAAGGTCTAGAAAGAGTAGTTGAAAGGATAATGGCAGGAAACTTCCCAACCCTTATAAAAGACATAAATATACAATCAAAGAATCCCAATGAACCCCAAAGAGAATAAATCCAAATAGGCCTACTGTGAGACACATATTAATCCATCTGTCAAATGTTGAAGAGAAGCAGAAAGTCCTGAAAGGGGCAAGAGAAAATGACTCACCACGTACATAAGACAGAGTTCAGATGACTCAGTGGGCACTATGGAGGTGAGAAGGCAGTAGAATGATGTATTTAAGATCCTAAAAGAGAAAGAATTCCAGCCAAAAATTCTTTATACAGCCAAATTATTTTTCAAAAGTCAGGGAGAGATTAAAATTTTCTCAGACAGACAAAAGCTGAGATAATTTGTCAATAAGAGACAGGTCCTACAAGAAATACTAAAGGGAGTTCTGTCAGCTTAAAAAAATAAGATGAGAGAGAGAGATGTTTAGAGGAAGGTACACAGAATTGAAGCGTGCCAGTAAGGGTACCTTAAAGGGTAAAAAGAGAAAAAGGGAAATGAACATATAGATTTGACAAATAAAAGTCAAAGGATAAGATAATAGATTCAAGAAATGCCTTTGCAGTAATAACTTTGAAAGCTGATGGACTAAACTCACCAATTAAAAGATACTGATTGACCGAAACAGACATTTGATCACCAAGGTTCTTAGCAGCATGCACTGGTTTGAAACTGTTGTGTACTCAAAAAAGCCATGTTCTTTAATCCTCATTTGATATTGTTAGGTGGGACCTTTTGACTAGGTGGTTTCCAGGGAGATGTTTCTTCACCCATTCAAGATGGGGTTGCTTATTGGAGTCCTTTAAGAGGGAACCATTTTGGAAAAAGCTTCAGAGCCCAGACAGCCACCTTTGGAGATGCAGAAGGAAAACATCCATGGGGAATCCTTATGAAATGAGAAGCCAGGGGAGAAAGCTAGCAGATATCACCAGGTACTTTCCTAGCTGACAGAGGTGTTCCAGACAACATCAGCCTTTCTTGATTGAAGGTAATCTCCTGTTGGTGCCTTAATTTGGACATATTCATGGCCTTAGAACTGTGAACTTGCAGCTTAAATTCCATTTTTAAAAGCCATTCTTTTTCTGGTATATTGCATTCCTGCAGCTTTAGCAAACTAAAACACTGCATTATTCACAATTGCCAAAAGACAAACAATCCAGGTGCCATCAACAGATGAGTGGTTGGACAAAACATGTAAATACATACAATGGAATATTATGCAGCAGTAAGACAAAATGAGTTCCTGAAGCATATGACAATATGTATGAACCTTGAGGACATAATGCTGAGTGAAACAAGGCAGACACAAAAGGATAAATACTGTGTGATTTTACTATTATGGTCTTGGTAAAGGTAAACTCAGAGACTTATAATATAGAATATAGGGGACCTAGAGGTACACAGAAGCTAGAGATGGGTGAAGGGGTAGCTAATGAGGTTGAATTTAAATGTTAGAGAATGGACAGAACTGAAGGCAGTTCATAAGTGGGTCTCTTAGCAATATTGCCCTACTCAAGGTGAACAGGTTTGAAAGGGCTTGTATAGTGCCATATATCCCACTGATTAACTCTACAAATATAAATAAGTTCTTGCATGAACTATTTCAATGGTATGAATCTTATATAAAGAGTAAATAATCGAGAGATATAGGGGGAAAACTACTATTGCATGCTATGGTCTATATTTAACAGAAGACATTAACAGCACTACAGCAATACCAGAGGTAAATAATTGGGGTCGGGGTGGGGGAGGATATGAGTTAAGGGGAGCTTTGGATTTTCTATTTGGTGAGGGTGTGTTTAGCAGTTATTTTTCTTTGGAGCAATGAAAATTCTCTAAAGTTGGGAGTATTGATGATTGTACAATTAAGTGAGAATAACGTGAGAAATGGATTGTTGACTGTGGACCTTATACATGATTCCCAATGGAAGGAGGTGGCCGAGGGATACATTGACTGGGAAGTAGAATGGCGAACTGTGGTGTATACATATGATCAAATATTGTGCAGCTACAGAAAGGAATGAAATCATAGGGCATGCAACGAGGTGAATAAACCTTGGGGACATTATGTAGTGCAAAATAAGCCAGAAACAAATAAAATATTGTGTGGTCTCTTTTAGAACGTAATTATAAGAAAAATGAGGCCTAGATTGTAAGCTCTTATAGCAGCCACCTTTAGTCCAGACCTGTAAATGTTATTGTTAGACTCTGGGATGCTGTACTATATATGTAGAACCTGGTATCTCCCTGGGTCTTTGGCTACCTGTATGACACCTAAGACTCAGAGTTGGAGTTTTGCAGCACTGAAGGTCAGAATTGTTACACACAGCAACTATTAAAGAAACTGAAAAAAGAGATGAGGCTGCAATTAGTGATAAGAACAATTGGGTTGGGACTAAGGTAAATCAGAATATGGGCTAAGGATGACATTGTCAGTATTTTAGACACAATGGGAATGAATAGCCTTTTAATTCTGTATAGCTTAATGTAATACCCGGATACATCCCAGAGTATGTTGAAGCAGATAATTCAAAAGTATTGGCAAAGCCCCTTGAGACAGAAGAAAAATACAGAACTATTAAGCTTTCCCACGGGGGAAACCCCTGCTGCTATCTCGAACATTAGGGATGGCCAGGACAATAGACCAAGCCCTTACTCTTGAGACTCGCACTTGTGAAACTTATTCCTTTAGTGGAGAAGCTAAATCTACTTATAGTTGTGCCTAAGAGTGACTTCCAAAACACCTCTTTTGTTCCTCAGATGTGGCTTCTCTCTCTCGAAGCATAACTCTGCAAGTAAAATCATTAATTTTTCCCATTATGTGGGACATGACATCCAAGGGGGAGAGTCTCCCTTCCAATGTGGGGCATGACTTCCAAGGATGAGACTGGCCCTGGCATTGTGGGATTGATAATGCTTTCCTAACCAAAAGGAGGAAAAGAAATGTAACAGAATAAGTTACCAGTAGTTAAGAAATTCAAATAGAATTGAGAGGCTGTTCTGGAGGCTAATCTCATGCTAGCAGGTAGATATTGCTAAATACCAGGGTTTGCCAAACCCCAACCAAAATCATTTGGTCAACCCTAAAGAACATCTAGGGCTTTATCTGAGGTTCTACAAAAGTTTCACACACTAAGATTACCTTTCAGAAACCTACAACCTCCAGATGAGTTCCTAGGCCAATCTTCAATGTTGAAATCCACAGGGGCCAGCCTCTCCAATTAATTAACTAGTTCAATCCCCCTTTCCGTTATTATCAACACCCCTCTCCAGCATGAAAGAGTTATGATGGGTATAGCCCAAATAACCCTAATAACCAGGAGAAGAGTCAAAGGAGAAGGAGGAGTTATAACAGAGAAGATGGGATTTAACAAATGAGTATGACTGTTTAATCATTATATTGCTATTTCTTCCAGCCTCCAGCATCTTGGAGCAGCTAAAAGGAAAAACCTAAAATTGTGGAATTTAACCCATAACAAATTCTAAAATCTGTTCTATAACTACTTGTTACAACGTACTTTGAAATTTGTTGCTTTTTTGGTACATATGTTATATTTCACAATAAAAATTTTTGTTTAAAAAAGAAATTAAAATTCAATGGGAATGATTTCCAGGTTGAGGGAATTAGGAGGTCTCAAAATCAGCAAAACTTATGAAGCTAGGAATCAAGTGGGATTTAAAAAAATTCTGAAGTATAATTGTAATCAATGTCAAAGTAAATAGAGTTTATTTAAGTGCATGAAAAGCAGGAGGTTAGTTTGAGAACATAGGGGCATCAGTACAATGACATGCAAAAGGTATCCTGGGAGAATGAATGGCCAGCTGACTCTGACATCTTTGCTTTCATTACACAGACACTCCATTAAAAAAAACAAGCCTCTTTATTGTGGAACATTTCCAACATATAAATAAATATAAAGAATATACACGTAAGAGTATAATAAACCACCATGTACCTGTCACTGAACCTCAATAACCATCAACCTACTGCTATTTTTGTCATTTTGAAAACTATACCTACTCCCTTCCCATCCCCAGCTGGATTATTTTTTTAGAATCAGATTTATTGAAGTATAATTTATGTAAAGTAAAATTTACACTTTTTAGGTGCACAGTTCTGGGTTTTGATTAATGGAAACAGTAACTAACTGCCACCATAGACAAGATACAGAAACTTTCCCTCTCCCTAGAGAGTTTCCCTGTGCTGCCCTCTTGTGGCCAACCCCTGGAAACTCCTGCACTTAGTCGATTGTTTTGCCTTTTCTGGAGAAATGGACTCATACACTATGTACTCTTGTGTCACTATGCTTCTTTTCCTCAGCATAGTGTTTCAGAGATTCATTTTTGATGTTTCTTTTTTTACTGATAGAATTCCATTGTATGAATGAGCCATAGTTCATTTATTCATTTTGATTTTTTTTTATATATACAGGCATTTTGGGTAAAATTGACACTTAAACACACAAATCAGCTGCCCCTTTTTGAAAAATAGCTGCACCCATGTAATTCACACCTTGAGGTGGAGAAAAGCAGCCCCTGACATTCAGGAACGGCCCTGACACTTACAGCCCGACCTCAGAATGTCAGAAATTGTCCTGGTGCTCTCAGCAAGGCCGTGTTCTTCTGTTGGACAAAAAACAATGTCAGCAAATACCAATGTCAGACAAGGTCACTTTGTGATTGTGGGGCGAGACAAAAAATCAAGACCCTTTCATAATCTTGTCTGAGCACAGACAAAAGCAAGTTCACCACTAATCCACTAAAAGATGAAACATCTGTGTCTCCCAGCTACTGTGAGTGACTGCTCTTCCCTACCAGTTAGAGCTTTAACCATGCATACGCCTCCCCTACTTCTAGTAAGGATTTATTAAGATACCCAATCATATAATCGCCCCACTTCCTGAGAACAACCAGTCCAGAGCAAAGTCGCACTTCCTTTGAGCCCTTCCCCAAATCACCTAGCACAATTCCAAATTCTATAAGTTATTCTTGACCCCTCTCACTGAGACACCCTTCGCTTCTCCATGGTATGCGTTCTCCCTCATTGCAATGAACAACAAGCCTAACTAACTTCCTGGCGGTCTTTGGCTGGAGGATATTGATAGAGAACATTTCATTTTCCCATACATTTCCCTCCTATCACTTCTGAATCAGTCCCCTACCATCACTGCAATGATTTGGATTTCTTTGACCATTGATTAGCTTTGCGCCTTCTAGAATTCTATATAAATGAACTTGTACAGAATGTACTCTTTTGTGTCCGACTTCTTTCGCACAGTATGATGATAGGAGATTCATCTATGTCATTGGTGAATAATATTCTTTTTTATACCATACCATGATTTATATATCCAATCTTCTACAGATGGACATTTGTGGCTACTACAAATAAAGCTATTATGAGAATTATGTACAAAACAAAAGCCCACATAACAGATAGCACCACTCCTCTGTTCAACCCTACCATGGCTTTCCCTCTTGATTAGAGTAAAAGCAGAAATCCTTACTGTTGCCTGTAGTTTCTTACATGGCCTAGCCACTCTTAGCTCTTCTCACCCACCCCAGCCACAGTGGATACCCTGGGATTCTTCCACCTTTGGGTCCTCTCCTCTGGCTTGCCTCTTTGCCTTGAATATTCTCCCATCATATGTAGGATTTGCTCTTTTACGCCTTCAGGTCTTTGCTCAGATGTCTCCTTCTCAGGAAGAATCTCCCCTGCCCACCTGCTCAAGGTTGAAACTCCAAACTCTCCATTCCCTTCCCTGATTTAGTTCTCTTCCTCCCTTCTCCTCTTATGATATATTGCATATTTTGCTTTAAAATTTTTTGTTTATTGTTTCATGAATTAGTTTCATGAGTTCATCTGTTTCATTTGCTATTGTATGCACAGTGTGCCTGGCACAGGACAGACACTCAACAAATATTTGAGAAATGAGTAGGAATCAGAGTAATTAGACCAAAGGAGAGGAACCATGGGGAAGGTTTAGGGATGATATTCTCTGCAAAGTCCAAGTGTGAGCAATGTCTTAGAGACAAGAGAGTAGGGCCCATATTATTAGTAGTAGCATTATTTTTTATTGAATGGATGTGCCATAATTTACTTAGTTTGCCATCATTTAAATTAAAATTACATAATGTTCAGTGTGTATTTATGCCTTTAAATGTATATTTCTAAAATGTCATTTCCAAAACTAGAATTTCAAAAAAGGAATGATTGAGACAATAGACCTGAATCTTTATAAGGCTTTTGATTCATGTAACAACTAGGGTTCAGTTAGAAAATGAGCAATAGAGGATAGTAAGGTATTAAAAATGCTTACAGATTTTTGGGGAAGAGTCTAGATGAGCTTCCAGGAATTCTTTTCAGTACCGTATTAAGAACTGGACTGTTGCCCCACATGAAATATTAGGAAGCTGAGTTGAAAAGTGGTTGCCTCAGCAGCTGGGCCCAGAACCATGCTGTGCCATGAGGCCCATGCCAGCAAGTGGATGCCCCATATTTGACACCCACAGAGGAAGTAAAGGGACACCAGGAGCTCTATTTATACTGTTGCTATGAACCCAAATGCCTCCACTTCTATGTTTGCCAAAAGAAATGGCCAGAGCAGCCTACGATAGCCTCTGCTTCATTTCTGCCTTTCAAATCTCACAAGCGCATTGACTCATACCAACTTAAATCCTATCTGGAGTCAGCGGCAGTTCCAGCTTTCCAGCCTGTGCAGTTTAGTAGGTTAGGAAGCGATTTCAGTCTAGAAGGGGTAGAAGTGGCTGAGAAGTGTCATTCCACCACATCTTCCACAACACATGCTGTAGAATCGCTTCTAAAAAACTGTACAGGTTGTGTTCCCATCAGAAATGTTGTCAAGTGCCAGCTTCCTATGTGCCCTGTAGTTGGTTATAGGTACTTAAAAACTTTTGTGGGGTTGTATTTTATTGATAAATATATTAGTACCTTGCAGCTTTTGGCCTTGTTTGGTTACTCAGGCGATTGATCCTTTCTCGAAGGTTTGATACCAAGTTGGATGTTTTCGTTTCTGAAGTAGCTAGTCCTCTCCTTTGCCATGAATCTATTAGTTTCTTAGGACTTTTTCCCCCTAATGAACTTATATATGTGCATGCTTTAAAGTATTAATTCTTTATTGGATTTGTTGCAGATGTTTTCAAATTTGTCATTTCATTTTTTTGACATAGAGTGTTTAAATGATTTCTATCAATATTACCAGCTCTTTTATTATGTCTTCTTCTTTTTTAATAGTCAGATACTTAAATTCACATCTTCTAACTACTTTGAATAATTTTTTATCTATGATCTTGTCAGGGTTCTATTTTCTATTTTTTACAAATATCTAAAAAATTATTCAACACTATTTACTGAGAGGTATTGAATATCAGATGTTTACATATACTAACATCTATTTCTTAACTGCACATTCTATTTCATTGATTACTCTATATATTTTTGAATTAAGATGACTGTTTTAAATATTATAGCTTTATAACATATTGAAATATCTGATAGCATTTAGCATTAATGTTTCTTTTAAATTTTTTCTTTGATTTTCTCATCTGCCCTAAGAAAATAGCAAGACTTCCAAGAACTACCTACCCCTTCACGTGTGCTATGCAAACCGTGTGTGTACTAGCACTCATCTGTAATTTCATAAATTTTCATTTATCCATACCCTTCAAACTTAGTGTTTTCTTTGTCATGTGGAATAGATTAGCAAACATTAGGAGAGTAACCATTTTTGACAAAAAGGAAAACAGATGCTTTAGTCTGCAGGTTTTCTGTGCAGGTCCTTGAGAAGCCCAGAGGGGACTCAACTATAGTTCTATAATTAGTTGCTTTCAGAGTGAATACTTATAAATCATATTCTTTGTTTTCTTTATTCATTGCTGGTATTTTTATCTCATATTTTTAGCATCAAAGTTCCTTAAATCCAGTCCATTTGAGTTCTTTTAGGTTAGGTAGTATTGGAGCATTATTTGGACTATTTGTGCTAGCACAGCTTTATTGACACTTTATTGTAGGACAAAACAATTTGCTTAATTAAGTTTAAATTCATACTGATAAGTTTTGTAATCACAAAAAATTCACAACCCAATGTGAATAGATAATCTGGTGAGGATGTAGAATGCAGTCAGACATAAGAGAAAAATTTTATGGTTTCATAAGACATTTGAATTAAATGAATATAGTCATTTAATTTAAACAAGTTTGGATGGGATTTTCAATTTTATAGATATAATCTCTATGTTTTAATGAACAGCTGATACTAACAATTTTATATATTCATTCTACATGTATTTACTAAGTGCTTACATATGCCAGAACAAAAAATAGCAAGGAAGATATACTGAGCAAGGAGGCATGGGATGTCAGTGTGTTGATTAATTAGAACTCATAAAATGAGAATTTAGTGATAGTTTTATGACATAAAATTTTGTGTTCATTTTAAGTACTACAACTAAAGTGCCTGCCCAAAATATATCAGATTTTCAGAATATCGTAGAAACTGGGTTCTTGTACACCATTAGCTTTATTTTAATTTTCTACCCTTTTTCTTTTTTCTATATTCCAATAGCACACACACATACATGCACATATATATTTTACTTATCCAACCCTTCCAATGGCTTTTTCTCCTCTCCACTGAGGCAAAAATGATGCCATTCACCCTACATTGTATTTTAAGCAAACATAACCCTACCTTCCTTTCTACCCAAGTGTACATCTTATTTTTTCAGGAAGTTTTCATGATTTACTGTGAACAGTTTTGAGACTATTCAGTTTAGTTTAACTCTAATCTACATCATACACTTATTGTACTTTTGAAGTTATAAATACTTCTTTTGCACATATATTTGTCCACCTTGTCTGCCCTATTGGATCACAAATCTTTAGGAGATCCAATTTCTACCTCAAACAAAAAATGTGCAGTGATACAACTTTTAGCACCTTCACATACCATATTTGTCAAGTATCAAAAATGAGATTTTTTAAAATTTGGGGTCACTTATTTATAAGGAACAGAAACACTTAAGCTTTCCTATGTAAGGACATAATCAGGGATTTTATGGAAGTCTGAGAAGAGTAGAGAAAATATACTGGGAACTGGATGCCTCTTGTGGTATCATTCTTTCTCTCCCTCTTTTTCTCTTTCTGTGCTTCACTCTCCCTTTCTCTGTTGAGGCACTTTGTTTCTCTTTGCATGCTTATTTTTCATTTATTGTCCCCTTTTGTCTATATACTAAGCTACCTTTGTATGAAGTCGAGTTTGGCATTCCAGCCAGATGGGCTCCAATCTTGCTCTCCCCAACCACTAGCTGTTTAACCTAAATGAGTTCCTTAATTCCTTTGTGGTTCAGCTTTCTCATCAGTAAAATGGGAGGTGGGTGAGGGAATTGTTATTAGAAGTAATTATTTGACAAGTAAATAATAAAGAACATACAGCACATAGTAAGTACCCTATGTGTGATGACATTTATGTGTGTGACTTTTATTTCCTCAACTTCCACTTGCCGATGGATCCTCATGGTTGCCTTATACTTCCTACAAGATAGCTCTGACCCTGATGCTAACTCAGTTCCACACTGTCAAGAAAGAAATCGCTTAGGTTGAGCCCATCGTTTCAAGCTGAGCCACATTGGTTTCTGGCAGGCCAATGGATTGGCTGCCTTGTAGGCAAGCGCCCTCCTGTCGTCCAATCCTCCATGTGCAGAAACGGGAACAGGAATCATATTGTACACAATATGGCTGCTGCTTCTCACCAGTTATGGTCGACCAGTTGTCCAGGTTTTTACTGACGGGGTGGGGGTCGGTGCTAGCACCATAAAACGTGTCCATCATACATACATAGATTGGCCAAAGAAGTAAGTGAATATAATACATTTATGGAAATGTTGATTTCTTAGCAAATTTTTGTAAATTGATCATGATTTGCATTGACTTTACTTTATAACCTCAAAGATAAAATTACAGAACTCTTTTTACTATTATTTACCTAGACCATTAAATCTGGCAAAGACACGACACCACAGTGTTCCAGAGAGAGCACCAAGTTTAGAGTCAGGTGGTCTAGATGAGTTCTGGCCCCTTCCCATACCTGCTGGCTGAGGTTTAGCAGTTTATGATGTGTCTCTGAACATCGCTTTCTCCATCCGCAAACAAACAAAAATGTCCTTCTTGCAGTATGCAGAGCATCAGTTATTGTTATAGATGCGCTGCTTTATAGAGAGTAGCTTCTCTGAGCCGTGTCTTTACTGAAAAAACTCAGAACCAGAACTCAGAAAGAGACTATGTCATGATGGCAATGGATAAGTCTGTTCAATATCTGTGTTTGCCAGATTTAAAAAGCTAGCAGAACAACAACAAAAAACAATGGTAAAGTAAAGATGACAATGAAATATAAGTGAGTTTGAAAATAGCAGTTAAATATTATGTAGGAAATGATAAAATTCCAGTGGTTTCCTTAGATCAAGGACTTGGGTTTCATGAAAGAGAAAGAAAAATCCATTTAAAAAAATTAACATATTGGGCTCAGGTATAGCCCCATATATACTTTTAATCTCATTTTTAAAGTTACAAAATTGACATATTTTCTATTGTTCATTTTGTGTATTACTAACTTAAGATAGCTAGGCGTTGAATTAAGATTGAAGGCCAATTTATGCTCACTGTTTGAAGAGTGTGATTTTAGGGGTACAGAAAGCTCTCTTTCCAAAGTATTCTCTCATTGGCTTGTTTGGTTACATATTATTGATTCTTTTTGGGAAGGTTAAGTTCTATGCTAAGCCATTGCGCCTTGTGGGAGATGTGATTATCTGATAAATAACAGCAACCATTTTCATTTAACAAACATTACTGAGGGAATGGGGTGTATTTGTAGAACAGACTCATTTTGATCCAGACTGTGTGCATTTGAATTTCAGCTCTACAATTTACTAGCTCTGTGACTCATAGTCTCACCTTTAAAATGGGGATCATAAATGCCTCATGGTCATATACTACATAGGATTGAATCAGCTAATATATTTAAAGACTATGTAAATATCAACTCCTATTACCTTAATGGGATGAGAGGAACAGTCTAGATAAGGGAATCATGTCTTAGTGGTGTGTATGTGTGTGTGTGTGTGCATGCGCACGCGCATGTGGTATTGCATGTGTAGGGGGCAGCCAAGGGACATCATAACAACATTAGGGCTGAGAGCAGTTGGGAATTCAAGAAAATAATATAAAGAGGCCACCACAAGGTGGTAGGTGTCTATGATTAATTTTCCTTTGTTTACAATGTTGCAGATCATCACCTAGACATTGTTTAAAGCATCCTACCACTGTAGCTGCCAAAGAAAGATTAGTTTACATATTCTTTATCATTTTATGGTTCACTATGGCTATTAAGGTCCGTTCTGGCCCACTGCTTGTTAGTGGGAGAGAGTTTGCTGGCTTCCTTGTGGGTTGTTTTTTCTTCAGTTCCATTCATTTAACAAAACTTCTTGTACTAAGCAATAAGAGTGTAAAGATTGTTAAATGTCTGTGTAAGTGTGCTGGTTTAAAAGGATATATGCTCCCTAGAAAAGCCATGTTTTAATCAAAATCCCATTTCATATAGGTAAAATAATCCCTATTCAATACTGTATATTTGAAACTGTAATCAGATCATCTCCCTGGATGATGTGATTTAGTTAAGAGTGGTCGTTAAATTAGGTGATGACATGTTTCCACCCATTTGAGTGGGTCTTGATTGGTTTATTGGAGTCCTATAAAAGAGGAAGCGTTTTGGAGAATGGGAGATTCGGAAAGAGCAGAGAATGCTGCAGCACCACAAGGCAGAGAGTCCACTAGTCAGCGACCTTTGGAGATGAAGAAGGAAAACGCTTCCCGGGGAGCTTTATGAAACCAGAAGCCAGGAGAGAAAGCTAGCAGATGACAGCTGTGTTCACCATGTGCCCTTCCAGCTGAGAAAGAAACCCTGACCATGTTTACCATGTGCCTTTCCACTTGAGAGAGAAACTCTGAACTTCATTGGCCTTCTCAAATCAAGGTATCTTTCCCTGGATGCCTTAGATTGGACATTTCTATAGACTTGCTTTAACTGGGACATTTTCTCAGCCTTAGAATTGTAAACTAGCAACTTATTAAATGCCCCTTTTTAAAAGCCATTCCATTTCTGGTATATTGCATTCCGGCAGCTAGCTAACTAAAAGAGTAAGAAGATTTAGTGACTCTGAAAATCCCTAAGAGAGCAGTGATGGTATAAAAATGCTTCATACTGGGTATGTTAATGTCACTGCTTGATATATATGTAGAATTAAGTGGAATTTTGAATGGTTGAAATTAATGATCTGAGAACAGATTTCCTATGGATTCATCCTCTTTTCTAGCACTGTTAGCCACTGTGACCACTTAGCACTAGTCATTGGAACAGCTGAAATATTATTTTTTTCTGGATGTAATTTTTGCTGAGATGATGGGTCAGTACATTGCTTAGGATTGGGCTTGTTTGCAAGTATTAATAAAATTCAAATACTAGTGGTTTAGTTAATAAAGAAGTTTGTTGCTCTCTCCCATTAAAATGTAGTTATTAGGCCCTCCATGACTGGCATGGCAGACTGTACTGCGTTTGAAGCACTCAAGGCTTCTATATTTCTGCTCCTCCCGAATTCCTCCTACCTCAAGCTAAGCCATTCAGTCCCCATACTAGAACTGGGAAAGAGGAATGGTAGAAAGACATGTTGCTATCATTTAAGGACACTTCCTGGTGCTTCACACAAGACCCAGCTCATATCCCACTGGCAAGAACTTAATTGCAGGGCTGTGCTTATCTGTAAGGGAAACTGAGGGCTATAGTCTTCATTCTATGCAGCCATGTGCCCAGGAAGAAGGGAGGGGAGACATTTAGGAACAAATAGCAGCTTTTGTCACACTGAACTTAGAGTGGCTAGGAATCAACCTCTAAAATAACATCAATATGCAGTATGCACTCAAATGTTCATCTAAGTATTTCAGAGCCATCGTCAATTGCTCGGTTTCTTAAAATATAGTACTTAATTATCACAAAAGGAGTTCATTTACTTCAATCAGTGAATTGAAGTTCAAGTAAATACGATGCAAATTTAGTCATCTGCTTGGCTTCCTAAACCCATATTTGTTTAATTCCCACAGTGGGTTCCCCACAGGATGAGATCCATCCCTGACTGGAGGATTAACTCCATTCTGAGCTGAAAGAAATTTGAGAAAATCCAGGTCTGCAATTTGGAGACTCCTTATCAGGTCAGCATGCTGTGTATTTCCATCTTGGACCTCTTAAATTGATTTTGGACTTCTGCTTTTTTCCCCCTTAAAACAAACAAATAAGACCTGCCCAAACTTCAGTAAATGGGTCCTTTGGGACCAAGCCTCCACTTTCTCTGAGGTCCTGTTATCATCTGCCCCTAATGCCAACCATATCCTGTCTTACATTCATCTGATTTCCTGTTACTATGTTCCTGATGCTGCTTTTTGAGAAACAGATGTATTCCCCACTGCTGAACCATTATGCTGATCTTGGCTTTTGTACATGCTCAGAGCTTTCTGGACTGCCTGTCCCAGTGGAGTGGCTTTATCCTTTGAGATTCAGCTTCCTTATTCCAACCCATTTTGAAAGTTTGAAATAATATGGGTGTCTTAACAAAGCCTAATGAGTCAATGAACAGTGAGTGCTTCAGGGACTCTTTCTGAGTCTTATTTGCACGATGTAAAAAACTAAACCCATGAACTATGTACGTATTATAGAGACACAGCCCAAGATGGAGTAGTTGCTGGCAGCAGTAGGACACTCTTCATGGTAGTTGCAGCTGCAAATTGAATTTGAAGCTGATAGCTGCACAGTGTAAAAGGAGCCCCCACAGGAAAGTACTTGTGTTCTGTCAGAATTCATCATGTAAATTAAAGTCTGGAATACTTAGGGTAATCCAGTCCATGATGGTTGGCTTCTCTGCCCAGAGCAAGCAAGAAATGCCTTCTTGGCTTGAAAATGGTTTTAAAAAGGACCCTCAACCTTGCTCTGCACAATTTTCAAATGAGAATGCCCTCTTTTCTTTCAGAAAAGGAAGTACCAGTGAACAGTGGCTAAAAGCTCAGGATTCAATGCAGGCAGACCACAGGGATGCCTGGATCACCCGCTAATCAGCAACATAACCTTGGGAATGCTGCTTCATACCTTTAAACCTCAACTTTCCATCTTTTTCTTTCTTTCTTTCTTCTTCTTCTTCTTCTTTTTTTTTGCATGTGCAGGCACTGGGAATTGAACCCAGGTCTCCCACATGGCAGGCGAGAACTCTGCCTGCTCCACCCAGTTTTCCCATCTTTGAAATGAGAATAATGGTAGTGCTTATCCGATAGGGTTATTTTGAAGGGTAAAAAAAATAAATCATTTAAGTATGAAGCATACTGTTTGGCACATTATATGTCCTCAATAAAAATCATCTTAAAAAATAAGAAAGTTACTAATGTGATTACAACATCATTACTGTTTTTAAAACAAAGCAAGTGGGGACTTATGCATCAGATAGAAAAAAACATAGTCTGTCTCCAAAATACTCTAAAATGATATGGAGCAACACGATTCTACCATTATACTGTAATAACGGTGGGACTGATTTGATTTCTGTTATAACTGGCTATCACTGTACGTATTTCAGGGTGCTGAAACCGTGGACCAATAGATCAACATCACCGATGGGCCTTTTAGAAATGCAGAATCTCTGGCCCTTCCTCAAACTGACAAATCAGAATATACTATTTAACACCATCCCCAAGAGATCGTACTCATATTAAACTTTGAGAAGCATCGAGGTAAAGAATATTGACACCATGTATTTGATTTACATTTTACAAATAGTTTTATCAAGATGATGCATCTCACTATCTGTTTCTACCAACTTGTTAAATAATCGTGTGTCCCCTGATCCTGTTTTTCCCAGTCACCAGTCATTACATTTTGGCTTTGGTGAGAAAAATAAACAATTCAAGTCACTTTTCCCCCATATTCTGCTCCTTGCCTTGACTTACAGGCTTTTGAGCTAGAAGAATGGCAAGCCTACAGAATTTGCAGTCCTAGAGAAGTGGAGGTCAAATTCCACCTCTAATAGTTACACTGTGAAAATGGAGAGAAATCCATTTTCTGATGTGTAAAATAGAAACAATCTTAGTGGTCTATTCCCACTTAATCTTTGATTGGCTACCTCAGATTTTAGAATAAGATACGAAGCCCTGCGGGGTCAATCCACTGCCTACTATGGGCTAGCTCAGACCAACGTACAAGTCAGTCAGAATATTCAGAAGTTATACTATTTAAACTCTCCTGTTAGTTTTATTTAGTTGTTAGTGATGCTTTCTGTTTCCAAGATGAGGACAAGGCTTCCACCTACCATTGACTAAACCCTACAAGGTTGAGTGCCTTCCATGGGTTCAGCACTGTCTTAGTGTTAGGGAGACAGGACTGAGCAAGACAAAGGAAGTCACTACCATTCTAGTAAGAACTGTACAAAGTGTGAATATGTTTCTATACAAATGCATCCTTGCAAATAAATACTAAAGTGATTATACAAGCACATGAACGTATATACTGTCTAACTTTGCAAAGGTAATATAAATAAGTGGGATTGACATTCATGACTCTGTTCTTATAGTGGCTATAACTAACCCCCTTCCACCTACCCCCTGACACGCATACATTTTAAACGCAGGTTTGAAATTCAGTTGGATGAGGCTGAAGTTCAAATTTAAAAGTATTATCATCTCAATATCGAACTAATCCTAAAAATTTTCCACATATAAAACATGATACTTCAAATAGTTTCTATGGTGCATGAAAATATCTCAATAAAATTGTGTTTAAAAGATTGACATGTTTACTGCTGATGATAAAATTCTGGCTTTTAAATAAAAATTTGAATTTTGGAAAATTTGTGTCTGCCACTACCAGATTCTCTACACTTAAAGGCTTTTCTGATCTCAGTGATAATAGTAACTAGTATGATTTTTAAAAATCACATAATGAAATATGTCAACATTTGGGAGATCTGCATAACTCAATAAACCAATATTTTCCAAATAACCAATGCAGAACGTAAGAAAATCAGGCATGGGTAAAAGATTCCCCCATAATACGGGCTAGATCAATGGGCCATACATTACAGAGTATGAAATGTTTGTTAACATGGTTTCAGATTCCACATGGCAACTTACTTTTAGGAAACTACCACTTGTAGAGTTTAGGTACAATATAAAAAAGAATACTCAAAAACATCTGAAAAGGCTATTAAAATGCTATAAATCTGCACGAGTCTGGATTTTGTTTGGATACTTCAACCAAAAGAGCATATGATAGCACATTGAATAAAGAAGCAAATATGAGGACCCAGTTGTTATCCATTCCGTGAGACATCAAAGAGATCTGAGAAAGTATAAATCAATACCATTCTCACTTTTTTGTTCTTTAGGGAAAATAATTACTTTTCATAAAAGATGTTCTTTACATTAGGATGTAATGGGCATTATTATTTTTAAAGGAATTAATAGATAAATATTTTAAACTTCAAGAAATAATTATGGGTGGCACTTAGAAGAGGAGGCTCCCTTCATCTCAAATTTCACTCCATTTGAGGAGGAAATGCACAGCAAATGGGGAGGTTTAGGCTGGGAACTCCCAACAGAGGTTAATGACCTTTGTTACCAGCAACAACAAAAATCCCAGGACACATTTTCTTTAGGGGAAAATATTGATGAAATCTGTGCTCTAAGTTATCATACTTCTCTTTTTTTCTCTCTCTCTTTCTTAAAGCAAGTATCTTCTTGTTGGTACATTTAATAAAGTTAGAAATGGGTTGTTACTCCTTGTTCTAAATAACAGTGAAAAATACATTTCTACACATGATTATGGGGATAATTTCTTAAAAATAATTTAAATGGGCCTTGAATAATAGACTTCAGTAACTCAAACCGTTCTCATACCTGACTTACTCTTCACTATTTTTTCTGACTTCCCCAGAGAAAATGGAGGTTCTGGTGTTCCAGCTGTAGATTTGTCCCTGAGAAGGGGAAACGAAGTATTGGGAAATAAAATCAAACTGGTTTGAAATCAGGTAGCCATTTACATTTTTTTTTTCCGGAAAGTAATAGAAGAATACATTAGTAAAATGGAAGGATAATGTTCTTTTGACAGTTCTGGACCTGCTGATCATTTTTCTTGTTGTGTTTCTTTCCAGTACATGAGTTTTTATATGAAGACATGCCCAACTGAAATGAATTGGTGAGATTGATGCTCATTGTCCTTTTCAGGATTAGGTCTCTGGACTTAAGTCCTGAATCTCCTCCATCCCTCCTACCCTATCACCACCACTGAGCCCCTTTTAAACCTGGTAATATCCAGATTCCAATGGGCCAAGCATGTGATTTTATTTGTTTACATCTCATTTGCCTGATCCTGTTACTTCTTTCTCTGAGTTTAATAATACACCAAATTATACACTTTTCGTGGGGGAGACCCGGGTTCGATTCCCGGACCATATACCGCCCTGTCCAAAAAATAATACACCAAATTATAAAAATGTGCAGCCATTGGGCTCAAGTTGGAATGACTTTAACTAATAGGTAAGTGGTTAAATAAATCAAACAGTCACTTTATTATGTTGAAATAGTTATTTTTTTCAAACACAGAAACTGATTACTATTTGGATTTCAGGTGTTAAGCCCTCCATTTTTGACTCAGAGGCATCAGCCTTGTCATATTTCTGGTTATTCTTGAGCATCTGCTGCCTTTCTCCTGGAATTAAAAAGACAGGGGCAATGATCAGGGATTGCTACCATAGAGAGAATTTTCACTTTGGGTGAGAATTACTACTTTATTGATATTCTAAATGAGGTTGAATATGCTTTGTGGTCACTGTAGGTAGATAGGGGTCCTGGGGCTGAATTTCAAAGCCACTTCCAATTCCTTTCATCAGGAGGCAGGGCATATGTATATATAACTGTGGTAGTTGGAATTATGTACCCCAGAAAAAAAGTATTCTTAATCCATTCTGTGAGTGTGAACCCTCGTAGATAGGATCTTTTAAGATAATATTTTTAGCTAAGGTTTGGTCAGCTGAATGAGGCTGGGTCTTAATCGTGTTACTGGAGGCTTTCTGAGGAGAAAGACACATGGAAGAAAAGAAGCTGGAAATCAAGGGAACTTAGAAGAAAAAGAAGAAGACACTGCCATGTGCATTTCCATGTGATGGAAAAGCCAAGAACCCAAGGATCACAGGCAGCCAGCCCCAGAATGCCACAGTCTTCAGGGAGAAACCATCGCCTTGCTAGTGCCTTGATTTTGGACTTCTCCTAGCCTCAAAGCCATGAGCCAATAAATTCCTGTTGTTTAAGCCAAACCATCTTATGATATTTGTGATCGAAGTTGGAAATAAAGACAGTGGCTAAATGATATTTTTATGGTTTTCCCAGGGTTTGATAGTCTCACAATTCAGGCTGGATAACTTCCCACAATGACAGGCATATTAATCAGAGAATCTAGGTGTGAAAACCAGCCACTGACATTTTTTGTCTGCTTCTCAAAGAAGAAGTTACTGGACCGGCCAGCAGAGAAACACATGGATGTCCTGTGAGCTTGTACAATCCTGGCCTCTTTTGGTCTCAAGTGTATGGCCAGATGACTCATTTTCATATATCTTTGCCTACCCTCCATCAGATAATTATTAGGTGAAACAATAAACAGCATTACTCTTATTTCATCATCACTATTGATTTCTGTCAATAAGTTCTCTCATATCTTTTTAAAGCTCAAGATATAATTGTTGTGCTACAAGTGTCATCCTGGGTATTTAGAATTAGAATAGTCAAGGCTCAGATGAAGGAAACCTGGATGAGAAGTTATCTTTGGCATTGCTTTTAAAGGCATTTGGCCCCAATCTTCAAAAGGTGTGTGTTTATATTTTTTGGCATGGCTTTTGTTTTTTGTTTTACTCATTCTTGAGCCCCACCTTGTTTTGGGGGGGCGGTAATATTTTCTCCAATATACGTGGCAGTTATCTTGAGGCTTTCCATAGCACCAAATTATATGGCTAACTTAGGGAAAAATGCAGGCAGTTAGAATTTTAGGCATCAAGTAGAAAAATAATATCCAGATGACTGCTTTACAGTGCAAAATGTTGATTATTATATTGAAATAACCATAAAGCATTATGATTATTTTAAAAAATTGGTACCTTACTTCCATGGACCTCAGGGAAGTGAGCCATTCAAAATAAGATAAAATATTAATGAACATTTTATTTAAAAAATTATTCCAGTTATCTCACCCATCACCATCAACTTCACTTCTTAACGGAAGCAACGAGTGCTAAAGCCAAAAGTTTAGGATCTTCAGCTATCACTTGGGTGGCTATGTTTGAGAAGAGCTAAATCTTATTGTACAAATACAGTAGGCAAGTGTGTGGGCTTTGGAGGTAGACAATATTGAAGCTGAAAACATGGTCCACTAGTTCCTAGCAGTGAGAACTCTGTGACGCTAAAGGCTCCATAAATGTAAGGACATTTTCTTTCTTTTATGCCATTCTGCCTCTAGTATCTAGCAAATTGCTTGGCACATAGTAAAAAACCCAAATATGCTTAGTGACTACAAGGTTTGTTTTCTGTGCATGAAAATTCTTTTTGAGTTAGTGTTTTCATATAAAAACACTGACTCATTGCTCTTTTCTGAAGAGCTTTTGAGTTCTACGATGTATTGTGTGTTTGAAAACATAGAATATGAGTCAGGAGTCCAACAGCCCTTCCTTCCTCTTTCCTGCTATGTTGCTCATTGTTGAGCAGACCATTTAAATTGTTTCTGAATCCATTTCCCTATTGCTTATTAAATGAGGTCAGTAGTATACATAAAATTAAATATTTAATAATATGTAATAAATGAAGGAATCCTCAGCATTCAGAGTCTAACAAAGGAAAAGAGTCACTGAGGTTAAGCATAAAGGATCCTATTTTGCTGTCAAAACTTCAGTTTCATCCTATATAAGTCATCCTATGTAAGTCATTCTATATATGATGACTTACAATCATCAGCAACAAATTTAAACTTGGGTTTTATAACCAGTAAGTTTTAGTTCTCAAAATCTTCCCGTAATTGAAGGGCAATTATACTTAATTGGAATGTTAATTATACTTAGCAGATACAGCACAAATGAAATGGCTGCCTTTCAGTTCATTTAATTTTGTCAACCTTAAATGAGCAATTACATGTGACAACCAGTGACCTATGTATTGAGGAAGTCAAAATACAGATATTTCATATTCAAAATTTCATGGTATAGTCTGAGAGACTGACATGAGTACAAATATAATATAACATAATTTAATAATAATATAATATATAATACCATAAATATGATATAAAGTAATAATGGAATATGTATAAATGAATAGCAAATATCACATATCTGAGAGAGTAACAAAGACTAGCCAATTTCTTAGAATAGAAACTCAATTTTATACCATATGGCAAAGAAAGTGCCAGTTAAAAACTCCATTTGCATCCCTCCTTGCAGCTGGATGTGGCCTTGTGTACATTCTGGCTAATGAAATGCAAGTGGAAGTTTGGGGGTTGAACTCCTTGAAAGTCCCCTTAACATAAGGATAGGTGACTTGGGCTTGCTGGCTGGAGTACAGAAATGATGGCTGGAACTCCAGGTGCAATACCTGTGTACGATGTGACCTTGAGGATGGATGTCATGTGTGAGGGATGGCACGAAGAAAGATAGAAGGAACAGGGACACTGGTGATCCAACAAAACGCTAAAGTGCCTCTTCTTAATTTTGGAGTAGAGATACATTTCTGTCTTACTAAGTCATTAGTTTCCATTCCCTGTTTCTAGAATCTGAATGCAATTTCACACGATGTGGAGGGAATGGTTCTTTTTTAGAGGAAGATGCTGGATAAAGTATGAAGAAAGAGATGTTTCAGCAAGGTATTTTAAATGGTGATCAGGGGGAGGTACTCATGTGATGGGGTGGGGCAAACAATCCAGTGGGAAGATATTTGTTGTTTACAGTTTTCTTAATTTTTAAGTTTGAAAATAATTTCAACTTGCAAAAAATTTTCAAAAAGAGTAACAAGAAGAATATTTCATACACCATTTACTCAAATTCATCTATTATTAACATTTTACTCCATTTGCTTTATCATTTGCTATCTCTCTCTCTCTTTCTCTGTCTCTCTTTCTGTGCACACACACCACACACATACATATACCATTATATTACCATATTAAATTATATACATCATTGTCTTTCTGTATCCCTTGACCCCTAAATATTTCAATGTATATTTCCTAATAAGGCTATTCTCTTATGTAACCACAGTCCAGTTATCAACTTCAGTAATTTTAACATTAATAGGATAATTTTATCCAAGATACAATTCTTAATCGATTTCCATTTATGTCCTTTATAGCATTTCCACTTCCAATTTAGGATCCAAATTTAGTGTCAGATATTGCATTTAGTTTATCTTGTGTTTTCAATCTCCTTTAATATGGGACATTTCCACAGCTTTTTCTTGTTTTCATGTCAATGCCACTTTCCAAGATTGTAATCTTCCCCCTTTTTTAGAAGAACATTTCTCATTGGTCTTGTGTTTCCTCATGATTAGAGTCAGAAAATACATTCATCACCAGAATACTTCAGAGGTGATATTGTGTTCCTCTACTCCTCACCAGTGATAATAATTTTAATCATCCAGTCCAGATGTTACCTAGATTCTCCACTGTATACATTTTTTTCACTTAAAACTAATCTTTTAGTTTGTTAATGTTGCCAGAATGCAATATACCAGAAATGGGTTGACTTTTATAAAGGGATTTATTAAGTTGCAAGTTTACAGTTCTAAGACCATAAAATGTCCAATCAAAGGCATCCTGAGAAAGATACCTTGACTCAAAAAAAAAAGGCTGATTTCCATCTCAGGTTTCTCTGTCACATGGGAAGGCACATCTGCAGGTCTTTGTTCCCTGTTCCATTGCTTCCAGCTTCTGATTCCAGTGACTTCCTCTCTAAGCATCTGTAGGCCTTCACTCAGCTGCTCTGGGACAACACTTTGGGCTTTGAACTCTTAGCTTTGTATCTCCTGGGACCAGAGATTTCTTCTCTCCTGGCTTCTAGGTTCTGGTTTTCTTAGCATCTCATGGGAAAGCACATGGTGATGTCTGCTGGGCTGCACATCTCCAAATGTTCATGTCCTTATGATGTCTTTACATTTAAAGTCTATTTTGTCTGATATTAGTATAGCTACTCCTGCTTTCTTTAGGTTACAACTTG
>PVIY010038993.1:0-23433 GCA_004026745.1 Myrmecophaga tridactyla
GCTACTGGGAAACAATGCTTCATTATGCAAGAATTTTACATTCCTGCTATGTGAGAGGAAGGATTTCACTAACAAATTGGATTGTTCACTAACAAATCAGCATGTGCATCTCTGAGGTCACTAACAGCACAATCCACCATCTTGACAGCATTTGGAAGTGCTCTCTTTCATTCCAAAGTCATAGAACAAGAGATGCAGAGAAGCGTTGCCCTAGAGTCATGAAAGCAGATATTCAAGGCTAAGGATATTGGGGGCTCCACTCTGAATGCCTGCCCTTGAGGAGCTCACTGTCCAGTCCAACCACAAAGGTGCCAAATATCTAATAAGTGTATGATCTCTTTTGGTTTGGTTTAGTTTTGTATCTGCGATATGGAGGACCTCTAAAACACAGGGCCAGGGCCCAGACCTCTCCTGCCCAGGTCTAGAGGAAATCTCAGTCATATGGATTAAGTATGCATATAGTACAGCATATCAAACCCAACACTGTACATATGCAATATTTAATGGAATTTAATCAGTCATTAAATTTTATGGAATTTAATTTATATTTTATACTATGAAACTGTATTTTAAACATCCAATGAGAAATTAAGAAAACCTTCTATTTCTGTAGTGATAATTGTTTTTGAGATTTCCTGGCATTCATATTTATACATTTATCCATTCAATGGGCATTTTTTGGTACCTATGTGTCAGATACTGAGTCAAGGACTCAGGTTGATACAAAGATGTGGTCCCTGATCTCAAAAGATTCACAGGCTAGAACAATGGTTCTCAATTGGGGGTGATTTGGGTCCCCAGAGGACATCTGGCAATGTCTGGAGACATTTTTCCTTGGCACAACTAGGGGGAAGGGTGTTAAACTGGCTCTAATGGATAGAGGCCAGGGTTGCTGATAAACATCTTACAATGCACAGGGCAGCCCCTCACTACAAATAATTATCTGGCTTAAAATGTCTATAGTGCCTACCATGAGAAACACTGGTCTAGAGGAAAAAGCAAACCCTTTGGTAAGATCTAATGGATATATAGACAGTAAGCTATAGCCCTCTGGCAGCAGAGCAAAGTAGTTGTGGGTTTATCATGGAGAGCTATTTAATCTTTGGGTCACTAGGTCTTTGAGTCTATGTTCGAAGACCAAAGATCTTAACATGAAAGTATTCAGAATATAATTCAGTCTGTTTCAATAATAACATTAGTAGGTGGGGTAAGCAGAATAATGGTCCTCCAAAGATGGCCATGTCCTAAACTCTGGAGCCTATAATATATTGTCACATGGCATAGGAGAATTAAGGTTGTGGATGGAATTAAGGCGGCTAATCATCTGCTAATTTAAAATGGCAAGATCATTTTGGATTATCATTGCTCCCAATATAATCACAAAGGTCCTTAAATGTGGAAGAGGAGAGCAGAAGAGTTCGTGTCAGAGTTACGCAATGTGAGAAATGTTAGATCTACTATTGCTGTCTTTGAAGCTCATTCATGAGCTAAAGAATGCAGGTAGCTTCTAAAAGCTGGAAAGACAAGGAAACAGATTCTCCCCCAGGGTCTCCAAAAAGTGGCAAAGCCCTGACAACACCTTGATGTCAACCTAGTGAGACCCATGTCAAACTTCTGATCTCTGGAATTAAAAGATAATAAATCTGCATGCTTTTTTTTTTTTTTGATTGCTGTAGGGCGGGGGTCACATTTCATTCTTTTTCCATATGAGTATCCGCTTACTGCAGCACCATTTGTTGAATTGTTTGTTTAGTTCTTTGATTGTTTGGGAAGTGCATGGGCTGGAAATCGAACCCAGGTCTCCCTGGGCAAGAATTCTACCCCTGAACTGCACTTGCACTCCCAAATCTGTATTCTTTTAAATCACTAAGTTTATGGTAATTTGTTGTGCAGCAAGAGGAAACTAATACAGTAGGGCATCCAAAGCATCAATAGAATTTGAAAGGATAGAACACCTGCAGCAATACTATCATGTGGGATATTATTGATTCATTTGTAAGTTCAATTAGAATTTGTGGACCATCCTCCTGGTTTCTGTCTGCCTGGGTAATGTAGAAACTCTATTCACTTTTACTATTTGGTAGCAGTGTGGCTAATTATGTATTCCTAGTTTACTCAAGTCCATGAAGAGAAGGAGTCTCTTCTTCAATCTGCTTCTTCAATGTTCCTGAACTGAGCAGGCCTGTGTTAGAGCTCTAGCCATGTTGTTAATTTTATCACCTTGATGAGTCCTATCATCAGCCTGGGCATTAGTTTCCTCAGCTATAAATTAGGAGGTTGGGCTGGACAGTGAGCTCAAGGAAAAGATCTGTATCCTGGTAATCTTAGTGTCAACCACAGCTGGCACAAAGAAAGTGTTATGCATTATTTGCTGAATAAAGAAACCACCTCTGTGTTGCCATAATCATCATGTTATCTCTTTCCAACAGTACATCAGCAGAGACTATAACCTGACATTCTGAAAGAGATCTAAACCTTAGAAAGCTTTATCCCATGCTTTGCCACCATTTACCCAAAAGTAATTTACTATTTCAGTGTGCCTTGATAGAATTCCCATAAAGTCACAATGTCTTGGGAAGGAAAAGAAATTCTGCTACTCAGTTTAAGGACTTACACAAATAAGAAAATAAGGTCAATTTTGAATGCAGTGAACCAATCCCTGACAGGTTGTCTTCATTAGAGACAAAAAAAATATATCAACTAAGTCCCAGAAAAGAAAAGTCAGTGGGGAAAAAAAATAAAACCAAAAAAAATACTAAATTATGATTCCATCTCAAATATTTACTCCTATTCTTTCTCTATCTTTCTTCTTGTACTTCTGTCTACATCCTACTAACCCACAATGGTGAGATAAGCTGCCCTCCACCCCCATGATTATTCCCTTGTTCTGAAACCATTATTAACCTTCTCTTTTGACATTCTAAATTGGGATCTCAGTGTGTGTGTGTGTGTGTGTGTGTGTGTGTTCACCGTTAAGTATATTCTGTTTTCAAACTGTTTCAGATGTTCTCAATCAAAATTTAAGTTACTTGATGTAGTTCTTCTGTCTTAATTGTCCCCCAAATGACCCTATAAAACTTTCACAATCCTAGGCAAGTGAAAAATACCTTTTGATTTAAAGTGAATACCAGTTATACTGCACATAAAGACCTCTCAGTATTTGTATCAAATAGATTTGGAGATTTCATTTCAATTCAGGTGAAACAGTCAAAAATATTGACAATACAGAGAAAAATAAAGTGACTTTAAATCCATTAGTCACATTAAAGCAACCAAAACAAGTATCAGTGCAAACAAGAATAAAAAATAAAAGAAAGAAGGGGCCAAATTTCTGGTCCATGTAAAGAACAAAAGCCATGCAAAAAGGCATCTCCTGTGGGCAAACATGTCAGATTTGATGTCGCTGTACAGGTCCCAATGCCCTTGGTCTCTAAACATGTCACATATAAAAGAGCTGATGATAAACCTTTAAACAATATAGAATGGGCATTCGGAAGCACATGCTCTTTATGTGTTAAGTATTATATAGTTGAAAGTTACTCTTAAGAGATCATTGAAACTAGAACATAAACATAGCTTAGCATGCATACTGAAATCGATTTGATTTTTAAAACATTTTTACATCATTGGGACAATTGGAGACTTAAATGTGAACTGTATATTAGATAACAGTGGTGTAACAGTGCTAAATTTCTTGCATGTATAATGATATTGTAATTATGCCAAAGGTTAATTTTGTTCTAAGGTGATACATGCTTTAGAATGTAGGCATGGCATGGTATCTGTAACTTACTCTCAAGGAACTCAGCAAAGGAAAAATATGCACACATGTGTATATGTACATATAAGTGCATATACGTGTGTGTGAGAGAGAGAGGGAGAGAAAGAGAGAGCAAATGTAGCAAAATGGAAAAAAACAGGTCATTCACTATACTAGATCTGCAACTTTTCCATGGGCTTGAAATTTTTCCAAACAAAAAATTAGGGGAAACTTTGTTCCAGCCTTCAAGACCTGCATGATCTGGCCCCTACGTGCCTCCCAAGCCTCACTTGCCCTCTTCCTCTTGCTCTCCAGGCTGCAGCAGCACTGGCTTCACTCTTCCCATTACCAAGTTCCCTTCTCCCTACCTCAGGGCCTTTACACATACTCTATCATCCGCAAAGACCATGCAGTCCTCCTGCAACCTCACCCAACCAACTCCTGCTTATTCTTCAGTCCCAAGTATAAACACCACTTCCTCCAGGAGGCTTTCCTGACCCACTAGGACAGAATAGGACCTTCTATGATGAACTTTCATAACATCCTATATTTTTACTTTGTAGTCTTAAAAAAAGACCTTTAGATATTTTAAACACTGAAAAAAAAATATTGGTCCATACCTGGCATTTGTATTAGGACCTTAATGTGTATTTGTAGCATAAATGAACAAATAAAAATGTTTGAATGAATGAAAAAAAAAAACACATTTTTATAACCTATGTTCACTATTTCACGGCCTTGTCTCCATGGCACATGCCCAGAGGGGTATGCTATTGCTCTTAAGAAACGTCAACTTAGAACCCAGCAGGAATGATAACTCTTTATACTATTACACGAAATACTTTCTGACTGCAGAGGCATTAGCATTTCTAGTTTCTGGGCCCTCTAACTTGGCTTTTGAGAAGTAAAGGATGATGCTCCTTTTTTATTTCATCTCATTTGAGGGTCATAAGGAGGAAATCCAATGTATCAAATCTCTTTAAGCTTCATTTCTTATAGAGATCCCAGTTCAGTTTTGAGGAAGTCTCAAAGCCAATGAATATATTTTATGCTACTATTTCAAGATGTTACTCCCAAGTATTCAAATCCTATCTAAAGTAAGGAAGAGGATGCATTTTATGCCCACTCAGTTTCATCATAAATGACATCATGCCTTCTCCTTAAGTTCTAATTCACCCCTAAAAGTCTTCAGAGTACATTCTGTCCTCTACTTCATTTAGCACAGATTTAATGTTTTTACAAAATCACTTTGTGAAACGTAAAAGTAGTTCAATTTTTCAGATTCTTACCAAGTTCATGAAACAATGGCAAATTAAGTATAACTTTGCGATGCAACAAAAATTCATAAAAATAAGTGGCTCACCAATTATCTGGTATTAGTAATTTCTGAGAGTGTTGGGAAATAACTATTATTGCCTTATATTCTTACCTGATCTTAACATTGTCAATATTCCTGCATGTGGATGACTTCTAAACATATAAGAATAATCTACTCAACATTAATTGCTACCTTGACCTCTTTATTGTAGGAAACTCAAACGACTGGAAATCTAATTTTCCCTTTACCCTCCATCCTGGAAGATTAGCCAAGCTTTTTTTTTTTTTTAAACCTGTTTTCTTAAGATTTCCTGGTCCCAGGGGAAATGGGTTTCCAAAAGCCAATGCTCTCTGCAGTGCTCTAGCTAAAGATGTAAACTCTTTAAGAGGGTAGGAGATCCAAGGGTGAGGGAGGAGGAAATGGTCTGGCCACAAGGAGAAGGAATGTGGTATTTATTTCATTTCATGAGACATAGAGCAAATTAACATTTATGACAACATAAAAATTCACATTTACAACCGTGGCTATATTTCTGGGAAACAATCCACTATATTCTCTAGGATAGGTAACAGTAGTGATTCTGACTACACAAGTATCAAAAGCCACTGTTCTCAAGGATTCTCTGCTCTCGGTCCTTGTCATAATGAATGACCCACCTTGAGCCTTCTAAAATAAGCTGACTAGCTTTGATATTTTGTTACAAAGAGAAATTATTTCCTGTGAAACTGTATTATTCTTTTTGTTAGTTAACTTTTTATTGTTGTTGTTGTTGTTCATTAACTTTTAATAAGAATATACAGAGGCAGCAGTCTTCTCAAGACCTCCACCCACAGTTTAAATGCCCCGATTTCCTGCCTGGGGTGAATATTCAAAGACAAATGCACAAATGACACACACTTAAGGTTTTTAAAAATCTCTTACACAGGAAGAATTACTGACAAGAAAGAGAGTCCTTTCATATATTTTCTAGCATAAGACAATATTCCAGAAAACAAAATGGAACGTGAGAGCCCATAAAAAACCCTGAAATATTTACTTGGAAAAACCACAAAATCGTATTAATCATCTTCCTCCTGGGTGAAGCATATCATTCAGGAACAATTTAATGGGACAAATCTGGGGTGCTGAGAAATGCCTTTTCACCAGCATCTACACAAAATTGTGTTTTGTGCCATCTTAAATTGTTATGCAAACTTTTTCTTATTTCCAAATAATGACCAATAATTGCCTGTGTTTACCAGTGTTGAAACTGGGTCAATTTAAATCAAGCAGAAATTTAATCCATTTTTACAAATAATTATATTTTTATTGTCTTCATTATTTCAAGAGAGTAGCACAAACAACCCTCCTATTTCTCAACTGTTTAAACTGTGTCAGCAAAGGTTGGCCTATGCCAAAGGTAAATGTATTCAAATCTACAGTTAAGGAATTTTGTTCAACAAAGGCTGTTTACTTTTAGATTTGAGGAAGCTTCTAGTTAAAAGATTAAGGACCGTATCAACAAAACCAGAGTAATGTGGCATTACTGTCCTTTCCAAATGGATCTCTACTTTACAAATATATGTGACTTTCCTCATAGTTCACAATCTTTTTAGACAAAATTTGTACCATAAATTATCTCCACAATAAAGAATATCACATGATAATGGGTCATATCTCCTAAGGCTACAATGTGTGTGTTTTCTATGTTCTATGATGTTTTTAGCTTAAGCAAAATACATAAATTTATTGAACATAGTATCTAGACTCCTCATATAAACTTATGGACTCATGACAAGTTACATGAATATATTTTTAAATGAAGTCTTATTTTTTAAAAAAGCAGGAATTTTAAAGTTAGGAATGCCAAAAGAAAGTCAAATATTCATTCAAACCACACTTTTTCCATGTTTCCACTCCACACCAAAGCACATTCATGGGGTACCCATTTTGAGAATTACATGGTGCTAAGTGCTTAGAGGTTTTCAATAATTCTAGGAAAACATGTTTCTAACCTCACTGTTGTACAGTTTTAAATTGCCACCTTATGTATTAATTTAGTGTGTTAAATTCACACAAGGAGTACGCATGATACAACGTGGAAACTAGAATTTAAAAGTTCCTCATTGACGTACATAACATCTCAAGCAATAGTGAATAAACAAAGGAGATTTCATGCACTTAAATAAATTGACAGTTAAAAGCTTTAACTATTATGAGGTCGTCATTATATCTCCTTTATTTTAAAAGATATTCTTCCAACAATAAACTCCAGTATTCCTTAATCCTCCTTCACCCTTTCCAATAAGTGAAAGCTATAGAGACATCTGAAGGATCTATTTATTGCTAAACATTACATGGAGATGTTCTATTTAGGAAAAACTCCATTACGTTTATGCTTTATATCAAAGACTGCTTGCTTGAATCCTCTCTGCATTGAGAAGTGAACAGCATTCATTATCCTTTGTCTATAGTGGGTGCTTAAATAGTAGGACTTAATCAGTACCTAATTGTGTTGGCCTTTGTCCAGTCTCTACTTCAGTCTGGCATCAGCAGAAGGGGTTGAGGAGGGAAAAGGAGAATCAGGCTTCCAATGATATTTATCCCGTGAAAAGAAAAATATTAATAGGAAAAACAACCCTAGCATTTATTCAGGAAACTGTTCAATGTCTTTATTTTGTGGAAGACTTTCTCCCTGCCTTTAAGAAGAGGCAGAGGGGCAGAAGTTTACTGTGAGATATGTCATCACAAAGAAGTATGTGTACAGGTGGAGAAAAGAGACAGCAAGGCAGCTTCAGGTATTCCTATCCATGCCTAGTCTCCTAATAAATAAATAATTTGGAAGATATCCTCAATTCAATAGTCAAATCCTTTCAACATTTAAGAAATAAAGGTAAGAAAAGCATCTTTCACTTTAATCAACTCACTATTAAGACTTGGCATGATTCCAAGACCACTCAGCTTTATTTATGGGGCCAGAAGTATATAAACATGTAAAATTAGAATAATTCAATATTTTAGCTTTAAGTTATATATTTCACATAGAAGCATTCAGATGGGCCTTTATTAGATAGAGCTTTTTAAAAAAAAGTTCTAATAGAAAATAAATTCAAGTAGACAACTATCTTACAATCTCATTGTGAAGTTTAAGACACTCTGGTAATGATCAGAAATGATAAAATAGAAAATAATCTTTTCCAGAATCCATGTCCATAATACCATGATAGTACTCACTTTTTGTTTTATTGATTTATACTAGGCCACCAAGTTTCCCAGACTGTACTTCCATTTATGATACTAGAACCTTGGAAAGTGGAAAAGTAGAGATTATGATCAGGTGAATGCCCCAATTTGAGGATCCAAGAGATGGTTCAAAAAACTTATATGCTTCAGAGAGGACAAATGGAGGGAAAAAACAGGGGATTAATAATCAAACAGGTTTAAATAATAATGCATGTCTAGAAGAAGCTGTAAGAAGAAAATCAAGGAGGATAATATTTGAAAAGAAGCAACAAAAAATGTAGGCAACTTTCAGGAATCTGGGATAAATAGATAGGAGGCTTTAAAAGGCCTATGAGATTGAGCTAAAACAGAAGCAGAGTTCTAGTTGACACAGTGGCATATTTCATGCTTCCTGTTTCCATACTGTGGCTCTGCCATTTACAACCTCTTAGGTGACCTCCATTCTGGCTAGCCAGAAGAGGAAAATGACATGGAGTCATGCATCCCAGGTTTAAAGGGCTGAGGAAGTAGCACATGTTACTTTCAGCCAAATTCCACTGGCCAGAATTCAGCCACATGGTCACATCTAACTGCAAGGGAATTGGGATGTGGTGTCTACGTCTAGACCCAAGTAAAGAGAAAATAGGTTTTGGTAAACTCTGAGCAGTGTCTTCCCTAGAGCTGCATTAAGAACAGCGAGCCAGACACACCTCTTTCCTAGTTATTACCTGTCTAAATATGTTCACCCAAGATATAATTCAATAAGTACCCTCTACAGAAAATGAACCATTAGCCTTAAAAGACCAACGCCCTAACGCTATAAGAGCTGATGGAGGAAATCCACCACAAGAGGTGTTGATGGTAAAAGACACAAAGAAAAATACCCCAAATGGAGTCAAGCTCATCTCTTTTTGTCAGCAGGTATGAAGGGAGGAGTGGAAGCACCCTGTCTGCCTGCATATCCAAAAGTTAAACCACATATCCAAAAGTTATACCCTCCCCCCCAAAAAAGTTACACCCAAAAGTTAAACATGACTGTTGACATGTTTTGCTCACTTATATAATAACAGAAAAAATGCATACTGTATCTATTAATTGCAATAAATAGCTTTACTTTGGGGGGATATCCTGTATCTGCATTCCCCTAACAGCTTGGGATATTTTTCTTCCTATGAAACTAGGTAGGAGTTGAAATTTGAAGATAAGAACGTCTAAAATTTGGTTTTCTGACCTCTTCATGTCTGTGAGGTAGACACATCATTTGGGCAGCAGTAATCAGACTCTCCCATTCTGCACTTTGAATCGGAAGTTAATGATGCTTTAAAAATGGGTAAAGAGAATGCTGTCTGGCAGAAACAGTGGTTGCACATGACTAAGTTCCCCAGGCATCAAAGGTAGTGGTGAGGACAACAGCATCTAGCGTTCTGTGGCAGATGTATTCCAAATGGGCCAGTTCTGCTGAGGTTTTGCATGTTTTTCTGGAGTATGAAGTCTCTGAACCTAATTCTCATGACCTCCTGGTGTTTATGAGCTCCCCAATACCTTTTCAAATAAGTTCCTTTTCAGCATATGTCAACCAGCGTCCATTTTGATTTTGTAGCTAAAAAAAATAATAATACAGAAACTGTTTGCAGGAGAGGGTAAAGGATAAACACTCAGAGATTATTAGGGTGGGAGGACATGTGTGGTTGGAAGAGGGAAATCTGGGATTGATTACCTGGCCAAATTGGGACAGAGTACACTGAAAATCAGATAATATGAAGAGATGGGACTCTGGTAACAGATAGCAAGAAGTGTTGAGATTTGTATCAAATTATCATCTGTGCAAACCTTTGTATAGGCATTTTCCATACTTTCTGTTTCCATAGTTTAGAAAGAACAAGGATCCACCACCTGCCATAGATTAACATAAATGGCCTAAAGAATTCAATAACTGTGGAATACTGAGGTTGCTAGTAGTATGCTAGTAGTATAGCATAATATAAAACGTTAGAAAGATAATCTCAAAGTCTTAAATTACCAGATTAAGGCACAGATTAAAACTCAGGTCTTTTGGGGTGCACAGGTAGTTCAGTGGTAGAATGCTCACCTTCCATGCAGGAGAGCTAGGTTTGATTCCCAGACCATGCACTTCCCCACCTCAAAAAAAAAAAAACTAGGGACCTTTTTGTGTGCTAAAAGAATCACTTAGATGCAGCAGATGAAGGACTAAAATGGATAAACAGCAAACATAAAACATGTCAAATAGATTGCTGAATTAAAATATCCCTTAAATTTAATGCCTAAGCCAATATCTTATGTGAAAATAAGAACACTGATCAAGAAAAAGTAGAATACTAAAAATTAAAAGGGGGATATATTAGAGGATTCAGAATACTCAAACTCTACAAATTCAACTTCATTATGTCTCCTTTGCCAGATGAAGCCTCCCCTCTTCCCCTGTCTATTGAGGCTCTTTCTGCCTTATTTAAAGACCCTATATTTACTTTTATCTGGGAGAATTATCTTGAAAATGTATGTCTATTCTGTCCAAACCTACCCCATTATCCCGTAATGTCTCCAAATCTCTAACTAGAGTCGGATCACAGTGCACCCAGTGCCAAATACGGAGTCAAACCTGGAAAGAAAAGGCTTTCACACCAAAAAACTACAATACTTTGCTAATTTATATTAACAATATAATGAATTTGGGGGGGTCTCTAAAAATATATATATATAATTTTAGCTTGTTCCAAATGCATCTCTTTAACTGCACTTACAATGATTCTGATTTCAGTGTGCTGGCCAAAGTACCTGAAAGTAGTTAGAATTGGTTGGTTGGTTGACTACAATCTGGACTCCACTGGTGACCCACACTAAATGAAGTTGAAATGTCAAAAATTTCTTCATCTAACATAAAGTAAACCAAAAATATAAATAATAGAAATTTTGGAGTTTAATGAATCATGCATGGTCCTCCATTGCATCCCTTCACCAAGTCCCCTGAGAGCCCATCAAGAATTTGAGAAAGCCCTTAGTTAAGGGAGTGCCAATATCTCTGGGAATCTCTAATGGGTGTATTATAGGTGTCAATGGAAGAAGATGCTGTTGAAATGGGTTCCATGATTTCAATTGTATACCAGAATCCCAGTTTGGCAGAGATCAAGTAGTGGTGTTTAACAGACTGAAGGAAAATGGACAGTGTGGTAAACAGAATGCACCGGCACTCCAGGATCTGAGTGTGTAGGTAATTGATTATGAAATGACAGGGGCCAAAAGAGATAAACATCTCACTAACAGCCTACTTGATTGTACAACTGAATAAACTCTAGGTCTGCAGGACAGACATATGGCTTGGGCTACCTCAATACAAAGCCGTAATCGCTACCTGATTCCCATGATAGATTTAGTTCAGAGACCCAGAGACCCTTAAATAAAAGGTAAGCCAAATATTCCTCAGGAAGTAACTCCTTCTCCAAAAGGACAGGCAGCCATTTACAAGAATAACTATACTTGTAAAAGAAAAATACCTTTTTATGAACTATTAAGCGCTGACTTTGTGCTAATGGTAATTCCTAGAGATATGGAACACATACCAGTTCCATGGATCAGAGGGGAGCCTATGGGGTCAGTTAAAAAATTGCCCTATTTCAAAATTAGAATGGGCATGATATAATCTCAAATCCATTCTACAGTTATTTCCCCAGATCCTGAGTATCTAGTTGGAACAAGTGTTCCGCACCCCCCCCCACCCCCCACCAACTAGAAGAATCCCCACAATAGGTCCTTGACCCACGGATAAAGTAATTTTTTTTTTTTTTGCATGAGCAGGCACTGGGTATTGAACCCGGGTCCCTGGCATGGCAGACGAGAACTCTGCCTGCTGAGCCACCGTGGCCCACCCTAAAGTGAAATTTTGACAAAGATATTATGAACAGAAAATAATATCTCTGCAGCTCCTTCTATCTAGCAAAATATTAAATGACAAATAAATACTGCATCCCTAGGAAAATCACAAAGAATCACACCATCATCAAAAATTAACAATACAAGGTAAATAGGCAATTCCTATCACATCTCCATTTAACTCTCCAGTTTGATAAGTATAGAATAGAGATGGACTTGGGGAGTACTGGTGCACTGCATGAAAAATATCAATTATGCTATTGGTAAGTTGTTCCATATGTGGCTCCATCAGCTAATACAGATGTGGATCCTTTTGATTTGGCAATGTCCTCCTCTCCCCGTCCAAATAATCAGACTAAGCCGGAGGCAGTTTGCTTTCTCTCAGTGAGACAATTCACTTAACCAGCGTGCCTCAGAATTGCATCAATTCTCCCTCCTCTGCTATGACTACCTAGTAATACCAATAATAATGCCATGATGCTGTCATGATCCCATCAGATATTGGGTAACAGTTTCTTTACATTCCTTGTTAAGGCTAAATGGTAGTAGATCATGTGGCCTGCCATCTCAGTGACATTTCAGGGAATTCAACAGTTTGGGGAATGTTTGGATACTTCCAGAAAAATGAAAGCAGAAGTCAGTGCACCTTCAGCACCAGAAAATGAGATGAGGGACAGTTGACTTCTTTGAATTTGGAGGCAAATTATACTACATTTGAAAGCACTGCGATGACCCTTTTACCAAGTTATCCCAAAGACTGTCAGCTTGAATGAGCCCTAAACAAGAGAAGGTAATCTCTCTGGTCCAGTCCGCAGTGCAAGCAGTTCTGCACTTGGTTCTTATTCCACAGAAGCTATAACAGTGCTTGAAGTGTTGGTGACCAACAGGATGCTATATCGGTACTGTGTTAACCCTGATAGGAAAAGGCCTAAACCGTCAAGTTTCTAGAGCAGGGGTTGGCAAACTACAGCCTGCAGGACAAATCCAACCTGCCACCTACTTCTGTAAATAAAGTTTTATTGGAACACAGCCACATTCATTCAATTATATACTATACATAGCAGATTGCATGCTACAAAACCAGAGTTGAATAGCTGTGACAGAGGCTACCTAGCCCACCAAGCCTAAAATATTTGCAACTTGTCCTTTTACAGAAAAAGTGTGCCAGTTCCTTTTCTAGAGAAAAGCTATGTCCTTTAAAAGTAGGTCCTGACTGATACTGAATCCTGACCACTGGATACTGTATGGTGATGACATTGTGTGGCCCTTAATGAAAATGTGTTATCTGATCCATGTAGCCATAAAGTCAAGCATTCCTAACAGATGTTCATTAGTAAGTATAAGTGGGACCAGTTCCAAGGAGACCTGAAGGCACAAATAAGTTTCATAAGCAGGTAGCTTGTAGTCCCGGTATGTCTTTGCCGATTGCATTGACATCCTCCAACAAACCATACTTGTGTTCTTGGGGCATTCACTTATAACATTTCACTGAGAGAAAACAACTTGAGCTTGGTTTGCTGATTTTTCTGCCCAAAGAAGACTGCTGTACTATTAAACCCAATTTGATGTGACTCTAAAGGACAGTAGAGAAGGAATAGCCTTAAAATTGACATAATTTCAAGAGATTCATGCTCATTTCGCATGGAGGGAGAAATTTCCTTGGTTAAGATCTGTATCAATTCATGGGCAATGGCTAATGGCATGTCAAATGATTCCATACTTGGAATTAATAATATTGGAGGATTGATGAAGAGGGGTTTGAGGAAGAAATGTATGGATAGGCCTTTTGGAATCATCCCTTTTCATTAGGATATTTATAATAAGATACAAATGTTCACTAAAAGGCTTTCACTTCAAAGGAAGTTCTTAATTATCATAGGAAAAAGTTAATCAGTGTGGTGCAATGGTGGCTCAGTGGCAAGAATTCTCACCTGCCAAGCTGGAGATCTGGGTTTGATTCCCGGCGTCTGACCACGCAAAAAAATTTTGAAAAGCTAATCAGTCAGCCTTCGTTATCAGCTTTTCCACTCACTGCCTCATGAGATCACCAATAAAACTGCCATAGTGCTCTGGTAACAGTTATGGAGACTATGCCTAGGCTCAGTAGGGACATCTACTCAACACAGTAGAAATGGCTAATACCACTGTTAAACAACAATGACCAAGAAAGAGGGTGATATGGGATACATGAAAAAATAAAAATAAAATAATGAATGGAGAACAATAAAATATGGTAAATGTAAAATAAAATTATTAATAAAGTGGAGATAAACCCCAAATGATTGAAATGTAGGAGATGGGAGATTAAGAAGAATAAGGTTCTTTATTGGGGAAGAATATAGATGAGGACTAATTCTAAATGTTAATGGGGAACTATAAATGTAAGTGTTTTGTTAAAATATGAAGATGGCAGTTCTGTTTCTGGTTAAGGTAGAGAAGATAATTTGGGCCAATCCTCTTGCTGAGAACAACTAGAAAATCTGGAACAAATTTTTAAAAAACAAACCAAAGTCATTGGAAGGCCAACAAGACCGTAATAAAATCCAAGAGAAGAGTAAAACACAAACAGAAGAGGTCAAAATTTATGTCATTTTTCCCCAAGAGGATTTTAATATATATAACAGAGGTGGCTGTGAAGCTGAGAAAGTGAGAAGCTGGAGGACTTTTGACAGACTCCTGGATGGAAGTTCAGAACCCAGTAATATGGACGTACCTTATATAACCCTAATGTCTGAGGTGGAGACCCAACAGATTATATCCTAGGAGTAAGGAAAAACTGAAAATAAAGTATATTTCTCGGAGACAAAAGACTAGCTCTGAGCCACCTCAATGCCCTAAACGGATTAAAGAGAAATCAAACAATTTCAGTCATATAAAATTGAGAAAATAGATGAAGAGTAAAGAAAATTATAAGGATGAGGATAAATTTTTAAAAATTGACCTATTATGTTTGTAAATATAAGAAGAGTTAAAATGTTTGACAACAATAGAATAGAAATCTGAACAGGTGTGGGAGTAAATGGTTTTAAAGTGACCACCTTAGTAACACCCTTTCTTACCATAACTTGCTTCCCTGCTCCCTTACTGCTGGTCCCTAGGACACAGCCCCGATAAAGCACTAGCACGTAGGTCTTTTGTTCAGACTTTGTTTTGTTCAGACTTTGCTTTCTAAGGAACCTAGGCTCAGGCACATGGTTATGGATCAGAGGATTCAATACTGCAAAGTGTTAGTTATCCCCGAAACTGATCTACAATGCAATTCCAGTCAAATATCAACAGCTTTTTTTGGTGAACCTAAAAGCTATATGAAAATGAAACTAACCAAGAACAGCCAGACAGCCCTAAAGGAAAAAAAGGCAGAATTAGAAGGACGTACTCTACCAGATATCAAGACTTATTTATAAAACTACAGTAATATTGGTATTGGTATTGGTATTGGTATTGGTATTGGTATGGCTGCAATGATAGACAAAGAAACAAGTGGAACAGAATAGTATCTAGAAACAGATCCATGTTTAAAGGTACTTGGTTTAAAATAGGGGTGGCATATTAAAGAAATGTTTTAATAAATGGTTCTGTGCCAATTAGGTATCATTATTGAAATATATAACACTTGATCCCTACTTCAATTAGACACCAACATTTTATTCCTAAGGATTTTAGACTGAGATGTGACAAACAAGGTTAATAAACCTTCTAGAAGATAACATAGGACAATATTGTTACAACCTTCAGGTAGAAAAGGATTTCTTAAAGATTAAAGTATGCAAATACATTAATCATAAAATAAAAGATTGGTACAATTTATTATGTTATAATTTAAAAACTTTTGGTCATGAAAGGACACTACTAAGAGAAGTGAAAAGGCAAGCCACAAAACAAGAGAAAAATTGCATATAAATATCACAGTTCCCAATAGCTGCTTTAACAAAATTACCAAAACTTGGTGACCTAAAACAACACTAACGCATTATCTTATAATTCTGGAGGTGAGGAGTCTGAAATGGAGCTTATAGGACTGAAATCAAGGTGTTAGCAGAGCTGTGTTCTTCATGGGGGGACTAGGGGAGAATCTGTTCCCTGCCTTACCCAGATTCCACAGGGCACCCCCATTCCTTGGCTCTTGTGCTCCCACTTTGACCTCTGCTTCTGTCTTCACGTTTCTACTTCACTCGTGTCTAGACTCTTGTGATTCCCCTGCATACATGGGATAATGCAGCATAAACTCCCCACCTCAAATCCTTAATCTCTATTGAATCACATCGGCAAAGTCCCTTTTATCAGGTAAATTAATGCATTCACAGATTCTGGGGATCAGGCATGCATATCTTTGAGGGCCATTATTCAGCCTACCACAATAACCAACAGAAATAACGAAGAATATATGGAGGTGATATTTATTTATATTTATAAATATAAATATATTATATATTTATATTATATTTATATATATATTTATATCACCTCCATATATTCTTTATTATTTCTGTTGGTTATTTATATGCTATAGATGTAGATACATAATATATAAAGAACTCATAAATTAATATGCTATTTTCCTAGGTAAACTATCAATTAATTCCAAATTAAGTTACAAATTCAATGCAGTCCCTGTGAAAACCCTGGTATTCTTTATAGAATTTGACAGGTTAAGTATTAAATAATATGCGGGAGTAAATGGACAATAATAGCCAAGTGATATTTGATAAAAGACAATGAGTAATACCCTAATAATCATTAGAGCAGTGTGATACTTATCCCAAAGTAGAAAAATAGAAAAATAAAGCCAAGTGGAGTCCAGAAATAAACTCACATAAACATGGGAATTAAATATGGGGTAGAGATGGCATTTCAGATTAGCAAGAAGAGTCAAACCATTTTATTAATATATTGTGATTACTGCATGTCTTTTTAAATGAACATGAAATTAGATTCCTAACATATAATACACACACAAAAATTCAGGATGGTTTAAAGATATAAATACTTTTGTGAAAACTAGAAAAGTATTGGATTATAATAAAATAATGTCTATTACTGAATGCTAGGAATTGCAGTGAGCACTTTATTTGCAGGACTTCAATTAATCAATACAACAATCTCATGAAATAGGATAGTGATTCCCATTTTAAGTTGAAGAGAATGAGGCGCATAGGGGTTAAGTATCTTACTCAAGATCACAGAGCTAAAAAGGGCATAGCTAAGATTTAATCCAGGCATTAAGGCTCCAAAGCCTGATCTCTTAACCACAACTCACCCAACCTTCTGTAGGACAATGCCTTCTTATGGAACAAAGAAACCCCCAAAGACATTATGGGAAATAATGACAGATTCAATTAAATACGTGTTATTAGCTTCTTGCACTTCAAAAGACACTTCAAACAAAGTTAAAAAACGGCAACACACTAGTAGAAAGTTGTCTGCAAATCAATAAAGGAAGAAAATACAGAATATATACCATGCTTCTAGTCATCATTAAGAAAAGACAATTTAGGAGAAAAATATAAATAAAGCATATGAAAGCAATTGAGGGAAGAAGAATCATAAGTACCAGGAATATATTAAACTTTACTGGTTTAACATCAAGTAATCAGAAATGTGGACTAAAACCTTGAATTTTTAAAAAAAAATTCCATTTCATTGAAGAAAGTTGGAAAATGGTAATATCCAGTGTCATTGAGGTCGTGGAGAAACACTCTCCTATGGTGGGAAAATAATTTGGTACCAAGTTTTAAAGTGTAATTTTGAGGTTTATACTAAAATATAAAGTACATATACCTCTAAATACACCTCAAATATGTTCAAGGATGTTTGCTGCAACTTTGTAATTAGAAACAATCTGAACCCTTATCAGAAGGAAATGATTGACTATGAAACACCAATAATATGGAATCCTCTACAAAAGTTAAAAATGAGATAATTTGTAGGTACCAACAAAGAAATATTTCTCAGACATTTATTATGTTATAAAGGAAGTTGCAGAATAATATATATAAATTACTGCAGAATAATAATATATGTTATATATGATGGCCACATGGTATATAAGAACCCACAGATATGCATAAATGCTTAGAAAAGGATTAAGAGGGATATACAGCAGACTTTTCAATCTGATTAACTTTCAGGAGGAGAGTTAGACTGGAAAAAGATGGTGATTGAAGGGAAGGGGGACCCTATATCTTAAATGTTTAACAACAAGAACAATGAAAAACATGCTCAGATATTACATCAATTTCTAAAAGAAAAAAAAAATACATTTTAAGTGAATCCTATGATGGGGAAAGAGTTTTCTACGGGCGGCACAATTCGCCCTAGCAAAACCCCAGGCTCCAGCTCTTATACTGGTTTCCAGGTAATGCGAATAACAGGTCCAGGGCCTCTGAAAATAGACTAAGCGATTCTTCCACATACTCCAACCCATCCTCAATTTAAAATTACAATATCGTAATCTAAAGATCTCACTTGGGATTCAAGTGATTCTCTTTAAGCTCTCCCAGGGATTCAGAACAACAGCCCACAGTAAGTCTTCCTTATTTCTTTTCATTTGGCTTTCTTTTGCCCCCTTAGCAAAAGCTGCTCTTGGGGAGGAAACCTCTCTCCCGTGGGATGCACTGACTTTTAGCAGCTGCTTTTCAGTCTTAATCATTAACATGCCATGCCAGTCAATCTAGCTAATGCCAATTGAGAATAGATAGTGAACGTAAGGATGGTTTCTGGACTTTAAAAACCCAGATAACACCCAGAGAATGGAGCAGTAGGAGAAATGTCTTGCGTAAATTCCCCTTTAAATCTCTGCTGTGGATTGTATTGGCAGAAAGGAAAGGGCTGAGCTCTCAAGTGCATAATTGCCCTTTTAGACAATAAAAGGCTTTCTTTACATCAGTTCCATATGCTATAGATGGCATCTTCTGTTTTTTCCCCTATAACTAGAAATCAGCAGTTAACCAGACATTGGAACCCACATCTACTTATAGAAACCACCTTTCTATGGCTATTTTCTAAACACAGAAATAACTGTTTGCAGTTTGCACAGCCTTAATCAGTGGGCTCCAGCTTCCTTTTTTTTTTTTTTTTTTTTTTTCTGTCTTTACTATATCCAGAAATTCACTTTGCCCATTTAGCAAAACAACAGCTGAAACATCAGGTGCAAGAAAGCATATTCTTACAACAATAATGACCTCATCAGTTCCCCCATATTTAAAATGATTCTTCTACAATGGAGAGATCGCATTAACTCAAATACTGATAATTCAGAATTTTCAGTAACTCAGATACTTTATACATTTCTCTGTTAAAGAGGAGAGTAACTTACATTCAATTAAGACCAAATGAAAATATATAAAGCACAGTAGTTAAATTTCACATCTTATAATTTCAAAACTTTTTAGCACTAAGTAAAATCCATGTCCTAGATTACCAGCGGGAATATAAGGATTCCACATCAACAATTAATGTGCTAAATAAATATAACGCACATTTCTTGTGTTATACCAGCTGCGGAGAGGGAAATGCTTCCAAAGACGGAAACAGTGTGGGAAGTGACACAGAATCAAAGAGTATAATTCTCTTTCTCCTGAGCCCATAGTTTAAATCCCTAGAACTTCATCATGCCCCCAAAGTCTCCCTCTCTTTAGCTCTAGAAATTCAGAGGCAGATTCTTCCTTGGACAAGTTATTCAACTTCTCTAAGACTTACATACCTTATCTGTCAAATAGAGAGAGTAACAATGGCTTTGAGGATTAAAAGAAATAGTACCTATAGCCTAAACACAGCACCTAGCATATAAGGTCTCTGATCTTCTCCACTCTGTCATTCCTTGCCTAATTCAGGGTCTCCTCTAGCCATGTTTCCATTGGCTGTTTTGTTGCTACCACTGTTCCAACTGGCAGCTACTATCCTAGAGACTGGTTTAAGATCCACCTGGAAGCAAAATGGTGACTGCAAGATTTTAGCTGCTGCCACCATTTTGCTACCTAGTGAATCCTGAACATAAAGCCAACCCTAAAAAGATCTAGGAGGAAAGACCAAATAAATGTCTCCTGGACATCTCAGAAAACTTCTCATTGCATTTTATTGGCATCAGTTGGGTCAACTGCCTATTTCCAACCAACTGCTATGGCTAGGGGACTGAAATCATTGATTGGCTTAGGACCTGTCATGGTAGGTTCATGTGTCAACTTGGCCAGTTGGTGGTACCTGGTCATCTGATCAGGCAAGTGCTGACCTGTCTGTTGCTATGAGGACATTTCATGGACTCAAATCATGATTTGAGTTCCACATATTCCCAAATGCAGTTATAGTATCTTCAGCCCCTCTCACGCTGAACTTTTCCTCCCACTGAATTCTCAAACCTTATCTTCTCACTTTCTGCAACTGTATCTTCTTTCCACACTATCTCCTCTTTCATACCTCACAACAGAAAGGTTGTTTTTTAAATTTTATTAAAGTTTTAGGTAGAATAGGAGAGGAAAACTGAAGAGTATAGATCAGGGAATTATTTTTAGCTGAAATTGATCATTACTTTTCTGAGAAGTCCCTTGTCCACATGGCAAAATTAATTTCTTGCCAGCCAATTTTTTTTCTCGGACCTTAATTTCCTGCCACTCTTCTACCTCCCTGGATATCTCCTTCTCTGTCATGGTCAGGTTCATGTGTCAACTTGGCCAAGTGGTGGTACCTGTTTGTCTGGTTGGGCAAGTGCTGGCCTGTCTATAGTGATGAGGACATTTCATAGAATTAAATCATGATCATGTCATCTGCATCCACAGCTGATTCCATTTGTAATCAGCCAAGGGGAGTGTCTTCTGCAATGAGTGATGCTCAATCTGATCACTGGAAGCCTTTTAAGGAGGATTCAGAAGAGACAGGCTCTCTTCCTGCTTCGACTGGCAAGCCTCTCCTGTGGAGTTTGTCCAGACCCTCCATGGGAATCGTTGGCCTCACAGCCTGTCCTACAGATTTTGGACTCTGCGTTTCCACAGTTACATGAGACACTTTTATAAATTTTATATTTGTGAGTGTTTCCTGTTCATTCTGTTTCTCTAGAGAACCGTAATATACTCTCCTCCCCATTTTAGGACTCAAAATACCTTGCCTTCCCCCCTATCAGGGAATATTCAAAATCCCCATCCTTTGTATGCAGAGCAGTTTAGCTCATATCCCCAACCAATGAAGTATGTCTCTTATTCATGTGATAATATAAATCTAGTATATTGATTATTCAAAATTTAACTTCCTTATACTGAACTTAATTCTTTAGGTCTAATACTACTAGAGCAGAAATGAAAATATAAGAACATATTTTATTGGTTCTTTGTAATTTCAAATTTTAAGATTAAAAGAACAATATAAAACACTTGTTACTTTCTACCTAGTCCCAGGAGTCTCAATCCAAGAAGTTACTAGTGGGTTCCTCCTGTACCTTTTATACATATGATGTGTTTGACAATAAGAACTTCTTACTCTCTAGGCTTTCCAAGCTGAAACCGTTGGCCTTCATCCATTGGCAACTCTCTCTCCATCAATCCCACAGCCACTGTTCTACTCCTCATTTTTTGGACCGTAGAATCCGATATTATCCTGTCCTGTTAGAATATTCCCTAAGAGGACACCTAGTCCAGTGTCCTGTTTCTAGCCAGGTGAATTGTTAAATGTAATGCAACATCACCTTTTACATATATGGTAACTAAAACTCAGTTTACTTGAAGTAAGACTGGCATCATGGATTAAAAAATAAATCAAGTGTTCTTCTATGGTGCTTTTACTTTGGCCACTCAAACTGTATAATGGACACATATATTTTTCTAACTTGAAAATACATTAAAAAGCTCATTTGGTAGCCTTCTGAAATTTTAGCATTGGTATGGCTAATCCTAATAGACCAAAGGAAGTCTGAGAAAAATTTACCTTTCATTTATTATCTTAGATATGTTATTCCATTCATACACATATAACAGCCAAAACTCAAAGAGTATCAGCAATCCATTCTTCTCCTATATCTTTATACTGCAAGTTTTAGGAAGGATGAACTTCAGAGAAAACAAGAACCATGCCTGCTAAACTTACATTGTACCGAACTGACCATATGACTTAATGCAACACTGAATATAAGTGCTGAATTGTGCTGATGGTTTTAACAGCCCAAACTTGTCCCACACAAGGGCCAACAAAGCCTCGAACAGCCTGTGTGTAATGTTTAACACCATTTCATAAGCATTAAATAGTTCTACTCCAAATAAGTAATTTTTCTCCCATTTCAAGGTCTTTGATGAAGAATAAAAGCAGTTCTTCTACTACACTCATTTTGAAAATGCAAATTTGTTCCCACACAATCAATATAGTAGGGAACAATTTGAGGGTGATGCAAACTTCATGTTTGCATAGTCACGGGAAACCCTAGGTGAATGCAATCACTCTGAGCTGCACACCCACCACACACACACACACACACACACGCACCCACGCATCCTTCAAACATCTGCCAGCTACCTCAGTTCACTGATGTGTGTTGTGAGCCGTACTCACCCACATCAGTCTTACCACCCCCACCTGATTTCAGAGAACCCTCCTTCCACCACTTCACAAGTTGCAACCCTCTGACTTCCACTTCCAAAAGTAAACTTCAGGTTTGTTGCAAGGTAGAGTGCCATATTTATTGTAGTATTTGTGTATTTTTAATCACTTAATGTGGGAAAAATTGAGCTACCACTTTTATTGGATTTCTATCTTGTTTTGTCTCTGACAAAGCTTTTGAGTGTTATGTAATTATTATATTTTCCCCATAAGCATCAGAACACACATGACACATTATGGCAGAACTGACTGCATTTGAAATGCAAACCCCAAAAAATTTCTGGCCTAATTTTCTAAGCAAACATATAGGTTCATCAGGGTGATTAGAGATATCTAATTGTAGTTTCTTGGAATCATAAAATATATTTGATAACTATGATCAGAGTGAGAAAGAAGGATTTTGCAATCTGAAGAAAATCACAACTTTCTGATTGGAGACTCTTTAAATCAGACTTTAAATTCAAGCATAATTATCATTTCTATCTTATTTATTGTTTAATTTTTATGCCCTAATTATTGTACTAAGTTTTTCTTACATTTCATACTTACTTTTACAAGAAAAAATAACTAACTAGAGAGAAGGTCTTTAGTTTGAAAAAAATAGTCAATTTTGTTAAATAAGTACGTGTGGGGTGTGTGTCTGTGTATGAATGTAGAGTTATGAGTGCACCCTAATTCCACACTGAAAGGAAAG
>PVIY010038994.1:0-23442 GCA_004026745.1 Myrmecophaga tridactyla
TTCCCATTAATTTATAGATATTCGTATACTAGATAAAGTGAATATAGACTTTAAACTTATGTTTAACCTAGTTGAGAGAAAGGCATGGGGCAAGAAAATTAAGAAATAAAGCACAATTGATTACTTGTCTCTAAAAGGAATTTGGATCTGATTACTGACATCTAAAATATTGTAAGCAAAAAGATTAGAAGATAATTAAAATTTATCAGAAATGTATTACCATAGAAACTACAAATTGGGGGAGAAAAATCTTAGACATGAGACATAAAAATCTCCTTGAGCCCTAAAGCTCCACTGATGCCCTAGGTCCCTGGTGTTCCTTTTCTCTCACCAGCTTCTCCTTTCATCCTCATTCTGGCTTCCCCCCTGTCTCCCAGCCTTATTTTGGGCCCACATTCAATCTCTTTACTTCATAAATTTGATTACTCATTCTTATGGTTTTTAATAAAAATAGACTTATGACTGTTTTAGATATCTATATTTACACACGTTCCACAATTATATATTTAAATGTCTTCTTGACATCCCCATTGAGATATTTAATAGCTCTCTGAAAGTTCATCTGTCCCAAAACTGGGACTCTTATTTTTTACCCCTCTCACCCCCTTCTTCAAGACCTATGTTTACCATCTCAGGAAATGTCATTCAATGAATACAGATTCTCAAGCCAAAAAGAAAAAGGAAAAAAGAAAGAAAATCTCTTCTGGCACCACAACCACATAATTCACATAGTCATACTTTTACCTTGTGTGCTGGTTTGAAAGGATATATGTACCTTAGGAAAGTCACGTTTTAGTCCCAATCCCATTTTATAAATCCAGCCATTTCTTCTAATCCTTATTCAGTACTGTATGTTTGTATCTGTAATTAGATCATCTCCCTGGAGATGTGACTCAATCAAGAGTGGTTGTTACGCTGGATTAGGTGGGGTTTTGATTAGTTTACTAGAGCCCTGTAAAAGAGGAAACAGTTTGAAGAAAGCAAGAGATTCAGAGAGAGCAGAGAATACTGCAGCACCACAAAGCAGAGAGTCTACAAGCCAGCAACCTTTGGAGATAAAGAAGGAAAATGCCCCCCGGGGAGCTTCATGAAATGGGAAGCCAGGAGAGAAAGCTAGGAGATGATGCTGTGTTCACCATGTGCCCTTCCAGCTGAGAGAGAAGCCCTGACTGTGTTCACCATGTGCCTTCTCACTTGAGAGAGAAACACTGAACTTCACCAGCTTTCTTGAACCAAGATGCCTTTCCCTGGATGCCTTTGATTGGACATTTCTATAGATTTGTTTTAATTGGGACATTTTCTCAACCTTAGGAGTATAAACTAGAAACTTATTAAATTCCCCTTTTAAAAATCCATTCTGTTTCTGGCATTGCATTATTGCAGCTAACAAACCAGAACAGATTTTGGTACCAGAGGAGTAGGGTGCTGCTGTAGTTTGCAAATACCAAATCTGTTGGAACAGCTTTTTAAATGGATAAGGGGAAGAATCTGGAGGAGTTGTGAGGTGCTTGATAGAGATGGCCTAGAGTGTTTTGAAGAGAATCTTGGTAGAAATGTGGACTCTAGAAATATTTCTGACCAGGCTCTAGACAGAAATGAGACATATGTCATTACAGACTGGAAGGATGGTGATCCTTCTTTTAAACTGGCAGATAATCTGGCAAAATTAACAAGTGGCTTTGGCTGGATGGCTGATTTTAAAAGCCATGAACTTGGATATTTAGCAGAAGAGATCTCCAAATTAAATGTGGAAAGTGCAGCCTGGTTTCTCCTCACAGCTTATAGTGAAATGAGACAGGAAAAAGATAAGCTGAAAACTGAACTCTTGGGTACAAAGAAACCAGAAGTTGATGTTCTGGAGAATTCTGTGCCTCCTGGAAGGGAGACCCCAGAGAACAGTGCCCCACATGAGGACTTGACCAAATGTGGAACCAATCAACCATTTCAGAGAAAGTCAGGATTGGAAATGGAGTTACTGAGGAAGGATTTGTAGAAACTCCTTATGTCTGAAGGGCATGATCCAAGGCTACTGCATAGACAGCCAATGAGAGTGTTGCGGGATCTGTGTCAAGAGAAACACTGCTAGTCGAGACTGAGAGGGACAGAGAAGGGACACATTGGAGGAAAACTAATCTCAGAGGCAGAACCATGGAGGCTGAGGTCTGAAGTCAAGAAGCCTCAAGCTAGGAGAACAGACCCACCCAAGTACGTGGACAGGGTGAGTTTGCCCCGAAGTCAGAGGATGGGCCTTCTACCTCTTTGCAGTGGAAGAGTCATGCCACCTCAGTCCTTGGAGAGGGTGAAGCACATTCTTGGGGTTTGGGGAAAGCCTGGCTGCCATCAGAAGGAGGGGTTGAGCGTGTGGCCCCAGAGAAGGCAGAGAGCCGGGGTGCAGCCCCAGTGCTTGGAGAGGGTGGAACCAAGAAAAAGGTGGTTTCCCTAATGTCTTCCAAAGTGCATTCAGAGAGAGGCGTTTGGAAAAGGTGGGACTGCCGCTTTCTAAAGCCCCGAAGATAAGTGATTCTCAGACTTTAAAATAAAAAGTGAAACTTTTTTATATATACTATAAAAAATTGTACTAAGGAAAATGTAAGATTGCAAATTTATTCATTAATCTACAATATGTGTGATTGTGGTGATCTTCAGAAAACCCAAATCCTCTAGAGTGTATTGATTATGCACATAAACTCTAAAACCTCACTTCCAGGCTACTGTCTTCATCAAGTTTCTTAAATCTCTGTGTTTTGGTTTCGTCACTTATAAACATGGATATGAAACTATCATGCTCATAGAATTATTGCAGAAATTATATGAGTTTACACATGTAAAGCATGAAGTGTTCATACTACTCATATTAATTAAATCTATGCTGAAAAGTAGCTTTCTAAAAATATTATGTGAGAAATATCCTGTCTGATTTTTACCTGGAATTCTGTAGAAAACAAATACCTATCAGAATTAAGATCCAGAACTATTATCAACCTTACTTTAATAGCTACTAAAGTAATGCATTATCATATTGAGTTTCCGCTTCTTTTTTGTAAAAAAAAAAAATCTGGTAAAATATCTATAAAAATCCAGCCACTGTGTAATGGAGGCTTTTTAAGTGTTTCTGCATGTAATTAAGCATTTCTCTATACTAGTAGAAAATCAGTACTGCATATTAGTCCTAAAAGAAATTCTTCATAGCCATCAATTTAGGAAAAAAATAGGATACTATTGAATGGCTTGCAAAAGACCTGATGTATAGCAATCTGATAGAAATAAATTAGATAAATGTAATTTAATTTGTGTGTGTGTTTTAATGAATTTTTGATTTCATGGTGCATTCTACTTTTTTCCTAATGAAATATGTTACATAAAATCAAATGTTATGATGCAAAGGCTAAATGTTTCAATAATGAATCAGAAATTTTCCTAAATTTTGCTCTTGGAGTAATCATTAGAGTGTTTCTTATAAAGGAAGAAAAAGTGGGAGAGATAAAGAAAGAGAAAGGGAAAGAGAGAGAGAGAGGGGCTTATGAAAAGGATTTTAAAGGTTAGTTAATAAATTAATAAATTGATTAACTATATAGACTACAATCCAATACCTGCCTCTCATTTCCAATAGAATTTGTCAAATAACTTTATACTTTAAGAAGTTTAAGTAATCTTGAAACAGATTTTTATTTGAAAGAAAAATATTTTCCAATATTTTAATTAGCATACTGCTAAGTATTTTGGCACTCAAGTTATATAAAAATTGCTTTTTATACTGTTTTATTCTTTTAACTACTTAATTAAAATCCTGATTGTTGCAAAAAGGCATTTTTTTAAAACACAAAATATAAAATAGATATATTTCTATATATTCTTGATTTCCAAATATATTGCACATGCAATTTTAAGTGGAGGAATGTATTTATGTAAAAGTTAATGTTTGTTTACTAATTTAAGTGAGATAATACTTTGAAACTTAGTACTTATCATCAACCAAAGGAAAAAAGTCTCTGCTTATAAATCATCCAGTTCAAACATAATGGTTTCTGAATTAGGAAACTGAGTCTGGGAGATGTGAAGCAGTTTGTTTTCCAGGGGTTAGATCACAAGTCTCATTATTTCCACCACATCAAACTACATGTTAAATATTATATATGTATATATAATGAAGTTTACTCTAAAATCAGTAAGAATTATGTTCTATGCATTTAAAAATACCTTAATTTTATAACATATGCCTCAGAGGCTTTTTTAGGATGCAACTGATCATGGAAATACATCCCATGGCCATAAAGATTTATAATCTGTTAAATGAACTTCAGGGCAGATGCTGAAAACATGTAACACCTGGCATAGGCAGTATGTCTAATGATAATACAAATTCTTTATGGTACATTAGCACCTTCAGAAATGAGTAATGTCCTAGGATTACTCCACAGAAAGTTACAGATGAGGGTCAAAATAATATAATTTCATGAAACAAAATAAGCAAATAGAATATATCTAACTTTGTTCTGTTAGTTCTGTTATCGTTAATATATTCCAATACACAGAATTTAACGTATGTCTATGATGGCTGTTATTTATTTCTTTTAGGATCTGTGCAGTTTTGCCATTTATCTGAATTAGAGATATACACACTATTCCTCATTACGTGCCTAATTAATTCATGGCATTAAAAATTCATCTTACTTTGTTTGCATCAGGCAAGCTCAAACCTTTTAATTTCATTGTGCTCAAAAATTAATTCTCTCTGCCACTTTGAGGACACATAACTTATTCATATTACTCAAATCAATCAGAAAATCAAATATTTTCTTCAACGTCTTTTGTGAAAGTGAAAGACTTCTTTGTAAGTTTCTCTCCTCTTTAAAACATTCAATTTTAATGTTTGATTGATGGCATAGAATAGTAAGCCAAGTAATATAAATATTTTATTTAATATGTGATTCTTATTGTTCATTGCACTATTATGTAGAGCCACATAAAGAATGATTTTATAATACTAGATTTCCAAAAGAATAAATTCTGAACATTTTTAAATATAAATTCATCAAGTTAAAATTTCAATATACTTCTTTTGAATCATTTTTTAAAGAAAGTTATCTCATTTTGTGTCTATGGATGAATTGAAAAAGACAAAACTCAACTAAAATTATTTTTCATAGGAAAAATCATGATAGTATTGGAATATTATATATGGATCATTGTGAGGAATGCCAGTTATCTCTCCCACAGAAGCATTAAATTCTAAAATAGTTCATTAGAGTCTTATCACAACGAATGAGAAGTTAATTGTGGTGGCAGACTTAAGGTTTTAGTAAAATATATGTCTTGCCCTACTTGTACAGTGTCTATTCTTTTAACTAGCCCATTCTGAGGCTTAAAATTAGTCATTATTTTGAAGATTTCAAGTTACAGAATAGAAAATACTATGGCATAAACTGTTTATGTGGATGAAATCTTTCATCCATACAGAATCACTGAATGCAATTTTTGTTACAATGGTATGAATTTGCTTGTTAATAGCTGTGCAATTGAGTCATGGGAGACACAGAGGAGGGGGAAACTAAAGTGGTGCAGACATGCTGTCCACCCCCTTTGAAATCAGACCAGGTTCCAATAGGAGGGAATAAATTATTTCCCCAGTTCTGATCAAGGGGCCTTCCAAAGTTATTCTATGGCCAAGGCTGGGGACTACACCCTGGGTTATTTCCAATGTAATGGGACATAAAGATCAACATAGTCGTACACCCATATACCTTCTGACTTTTCTGGATAAGTCCAGAGAGCACCACTGGAATGTACAAAGATTTGGTGGTTTGAGATGGTAGCACAGACTGCTGGCTGCAGCCAGTATCCATTCTCTCCTTCAATTTTGAATGGGGGGGCGGTGCATTACATTGCCCAGAGAGTCTTGTCTATGTTTAACCATGTGACTAAATGCTCACCAGTGAGATGTAAGCATCTATAAGACTTCCTAAAAGAACTTGACTTAACTAGGAGGAGCACACTTTTGTACTAGCCCACTTCCCTGTGTCTGGTGATTGTTCAGAGCTTCAGGAGCCACCTTGAATATGAGATGTCCTTGAGGATGGAAGACATCACATGCAAAGATGGAAGAGGAGAGAAGTAGAAGCTTGAATACCTAGAGACACAATGGAGCCACCATACCAGCCCTAAGTTTACATCTGGACTTCCCTAATATGAGAGAAATAAACTATTTTCTTTAAACAGAAAACACAAAACAAAACAAAATGACAGGTGCCTAAGTTGTTGTTCTTTTTCTACTGCAAGGATTCTATTAATGGGAATTGTGACCTCCGGGAAAATTCATACCATTGCATATGAGAGAGAATCAGTCTCTTCTTCAGGATCTCTTGTTACTTACTTGTGTGACTTTGAAAATATCATATATCCTTGATCAAAAAATGAGACTGATAAAGTCTACCTTCTAGGACTACCCTTAAAATTGAAGGAGATATGTGCAAAATGCTTTTTTACATGCACTATAAATATTACTATTTTAATAGCAAACTGAGTTTTGCAAATAAAATCTCTTATATGATGATCAGGGAGGAGAATTATATAATTCTTATTACAGTTCTTTTCCCCATTCAGTCTTTGTAACAAATAGTGACTATATTTTATTCCCCTTACATTTGCCCCTCTCTCTAGCTTTTGAGAACATCTTTTTCCTCTTAGTTTTAATATATTTTTAAAATTGGCACCATGGTCTTTTTATATTGCCTAACCTCCATAGATAAAAGAGACGTTTGGGGATAAAATGCCTAATCTAAATTCAGCCATGCTCAGTATCTTACCCTACTTTGACCATACCAAATGGTCTACAGATAGAAATAACCACAGTAATTACACTTCCTGAAAATTATCAAGTGAACAGATTCTAAGGAAGACCTGAATAATCAAGCATCAAAAAGGTAGGAATAATTGCAGCTCTGAGACATGAGAAAATTAATCAGAGACATAAACACCATCTGGGCTCTAACTTTTACCTCACAGTATTTCTATTATTTGCTCCGTATTTCCTTCTGTGAGTAGATTTCAGAGACATGGTTGCCAGAATCTCTGGACACATGTTCCCACAACCTGATGACCAGAAAAATAAGAAATCTTCCATACTCAAATTTCTACTAAGAAACTATTGCCTAACCCAAGATCATAAAGATATATGTGTACTTCAAAGAGTTTTACATATGATATGAAATACAAATCCAACTTTATCCATGTGTGCGTGTGTGTTTGAAGTTGTATTTACCATAGAAAAATATGTTCTTAAATTAAATCTATTCCTGTGGTGTGAGTAGGATTTTTTGATGAGATTACTTTAGTTAAGTTATACCCCACCTCCAACAGTAGGTCTTCATTCTTTTTCTGGAGTTCTTCTAAAAAGAAATTCAAGCAGAGAGAGAAATTCAAGCTGAGAGAGAGAGAGAAAGCCACAGAAGAAGTGGTAATAAGCTGCAATCAGCTTTCTCTTTTTCTTCCTAACATGGAAGAGAAAGGAGAGACCTAGAGACGCCACCATGTATGTGCCTTGCCATGTGACAGAGAAGTCAAGGATTGCCACAGCCAGCGCCAGAATGCTGCAGTCCACAGGGAGAAAGCATTGCCTAGACAATGCCTAGATTTGAATATTTACACAGCCTCAAAACTGCAGGGGAGTATATTTCCATTGTTTTACCTGACCCACTTCATAGTATTTGCTGAAGAAGCCTAGAGAACCAAAATAAAGTTTGGTACCAGGAGTGGTGTGATGCTATTATAAATACCAAAATTATGGACGTGGCTTTGGAACTGGATGTTGGGTGGAGGTTGGAAGAATTGTGAGGTGCTTGATAGAAAAGCCTTCAATTGCTTTGAAGAAACTATTGGTAGAAACATGTTAATGGTACTCCTGATGAAGGCTTAAATAGAAATGATGAATGTGTTGTGGGAAACTGGAAGAAAGGGTTTCTTTGAGTTAACAAGCCAGACAACTTGGCAAATTGATTCTTATGTAAGATGGAAGTCATAAGTTGAGAAAGCTAAAACTTGGATATTTAGCTGAGGTAATTTCCAAGTTAAGTGGGGAAAGTGAAGCCTGGTTTCTCCTTGTAGTTAATAGTGAAAGGCAAGAGGAAAAGGATATGCTGTGAAATGAACTACTGGGCACAAAGAAAGCAGAAATTGATGGCTTGGAAAATTCTGAGTATGTGGAAAATGAGTCCCCATAGAATAGTGCTTCATGTGAGGGCTTAACTGAACATGAAACCAATCAGCTATTTCAGAGGAAGTCGGGAATGGAAATGCATTTATGCAGGAGAGATCTATGGAAGGCTCTACTTTTGATGGTTTGGAACCCTATATACTACATGCAAAACTGACAAGCTTTTTATGAGATCTATATGAATAGAACCATGGCCAGGCTGGACTAAAAAGGCCAGAAAAGGGACAGATTGAAGGACAGATTCAAGCTTTGAGGACAGTACTATGGAAGTTTAGGTCTGCACAAAAGTCAGCTTCTGGGCAAAGACATGGACCCACTCATGTGTGTGGAGAGGGTAAGTCTGCCTTAGCACTTGGAGAGGGTTGGCCTTCTGCCCTGTTGTTCAGGAAGAGTACTGCCACCCAAGGGCTCTGATAGGGTAGAGCATGTGTCCCAGAGATTGCAGAGAGCCTGGCCATGATTCTGATTCTTGGAAATGATGGAGCCTTCACCCCAGTACTTGGTGAGAGCATGAGCACTGGCCCACATTTGGAAGGGGTGGGGCTGCTGTTCCATCAGGCCCAGAGGTAAAAACATTATTCCCTACATGACTCTCAGACCTTGAAATCTAATGAAGAATTCCCTGCAGGATTTTAGAATTGTGTGGGATCTGTGACTCCTGTTTTCCTTCCAATTTATTTTTATGGGAATGGAAATATTTATCTTATGCCTGCCCCTCCGTTGTATATCAGAAGCAGATAAATTATTCTGATAGATTTCACATGTCCATAGACAGAGGGGAATTATGCCCCAGGACAGACCACCATCATAAGCAATTTTGATGACACTTTGTACTAAGCATTGTTACTGAAAAGTCTTAAGGCTTTGGGTATATTGTAATAGAAAGAGTATATTTTGAATATAGAAAGAAAACACCCTTTAGGGGCCCAGAGTGAATGTGGTAGTTAGAAGCTGTATTTGTCACATAAAAACATATTCTTAAATTAAATTCAATCTTGTAGGTATGGACCCACTGTAAGTAGGACCTTTTGATGTAGTTACTTCAGTTATTGTGTGTTCCACCTCAGTTAGGATGGGTCTTAATCCTATTACTGGAGTCCTTTATAACAGAATTAAATTGAGGCAAAGAAAGATAAAACCACAGATTAAGCAACCAGAAGCTGCAATCAGCAGAACCTGGAAGAGAAAGGAGAGGCACCAGACTTCATCATGTGACAGAAGAGCCAAACATTGCAGGCAGCCAGACCCAGAGTGCCAGTCTTTATGGAAAATCATTGCCTTGATGATGTCTTGGTTTCAATATTTTCCCAGGTTCAAAACTGTGAGAAAATAAACTCCTATTGTTTATCCCATTGACCCATTTCATGGTATTTGCTTAAGTAGCCTAGGAAACCAAAACAATAAGCATGTCATATGTTGCAGCCAAAAAGTTAAACACAGAGTTACTATATGGCCCATCAATTCCACTCCTAGGTATATATCTAGAGAAATTAAAACATGTGCATTGGCTTTCATAACAGCATTATTCATAATAGCCAAAAAGTGGAAGCAACTCAAAAGTACAATAACTGATGTATGGAAAAATAATACTTAGTGTATTTATAAAGTGGGATATTGTTTGGCACTAAAAAGGAATAATGTGCTGATACATTCTACAACATGGATGAAATTTCATTATTCTAAGTGAAAGAAGCCAGACATTAAATATCACAAATTCTATGATTTCATTTATATGAAATAACCAGAAGAGGCCATAGGAGATCAGTACAATAATGGGTGCTAGAGTCTGGGTTGCCAGAAAGAATCAGGAGTGACTGCCTTTTTTTTGAGGCTGATAAATGTTCTAAAATAGATAGAGGTGATGACTACATAACTCTGCAGATATAAAAAAAAAAATCACTAAATTTAAATAGATGAATGTTTCGGTATGTGACTTATATCTCAACAGAATTGTTGCAAAATAAATCCACGCTGGAACTTGGTGGTGAGGTGGTGTTGGGGGGTTGTGTGATAAAGGGGCAAGAACATAAAATAACAATTGCATACTCTTGCAGGAAATGACTAGTAGGAGGAAGTGAATATTTGGAACTGTGCAGCTTTGTATAAATGGAGCAGGGAGCCAGTTATGTTGTGAATGGAATGCAATCACTCATATAATATTTTGTTTGCTTTTTGGCTTTGTTTTTATCTTTGTTTTAGTGTTGGTGGGGTAAGTATTTGATGTATTAAAAAGCCCAAAGACTTGTTATTGAGTGCATGTTGCTGCCTCAAGCAATCTTAGTAAAACATTGAAATTCAGCTGTATTATATGTGGTAAAACCTAAGAGGACCAGTCCAAATATGCATTGCTATCTATATTGTAGCAAATGTAAGAGGTTCTTACGTGATATTTAATGAACTTCTTAGTGGCAAACAAGAATAATCATTACTTTCCAGATGTGTGTGTGTGTGTGTGTGTATGTGTGTTCAAGTATATTTCAGGAAGTAAGAAGTCCAATATTTGGTAGGAAAGAAGGAAGCTAGAACTTGAATTTGAGTTCGTATATTAATCACCTTCTGTAGAAATGAAACAGTCAAGAATAAATCATTAAAGTATTGAATATGGCAGAGAAGAATTTAATGTTGTGGGGGCCTGGTGCTTGCCAAAAATCTAAGAAGAGTAAGGTTGTAAACATGAGAAAGATCAGGGGTCAAATTCCAATAAAATTCTTAATTCAAATTTACTACTTTCAAACAACTTTTATACTTACACTTTTCCATTTGAAGATCAAGCAACACTCCTTGCCTGCAAATTTCTTATTTCAAATCTAACAGCAAAACTGTCTGTCACACTGGCTGAACCAAATTTATTGTTAAGCTGTGATAACCTGGGTATATAATTTTTAGGCAGGAAATTAAATTTATGAATAGAAATTCAGTATATTTTATCACTTAATTAAAATGTGTTCCTTTACTGGGAGTCTACAGATAATCAGGATGTGAATATCTTCCACTCTCTACACTCATGCTAAATTTGAATATATATCCAGTAATAAGAGTGGAGAAAAAGCATTGAGAGAGGCAAAATAATTAATGATTGAGTCAATTGTGCTGTATTTTTTTGTCATTGAAATTACTGAAGTTTTGGTTGCTACTATAATAGGCATGATAGATTGTTGGGCAGTGATTATGAACATTTAACCCAACATCTTATCAGCTAAAAACAATAAAGCATCTTTCTCACTTATACCACATAACTGAGGAGGGCAAGTCATGAAGGGATGTGGGCTGGCGGAGACCGCATGCCAACACAGTCTTCCACCAGAGCCAGGACAGAGAAAAATGCACTGCGCTTAACATTTCATGAGAATACTGACAGATAGCTCTTGTGCATGCTCATATTTCGTTGGCCAAAGGAGGAGAACAAGGAATACAAAGTGAAGAGAATAATGAATACCATACACAATTTCTGAGATCAAATTTCCAGATATTAAATTGAGACTGAGAAAAAATTTTCTATTCATTTATCATGTCAAATCAGAATTTGGGGAGTTTTAAAAAGACATTGACAGAAATTCATCATACCACAAAGTACATTTAGGGTTAGGTTCAAGATTAAGTTCTCTAGTTAGAGGTTAGGATGCTTTAAACAAACATCTCTCTGCTAAGTCCCTTTTGCAATCTTAGGTTACATTCACTACATTAGGAGTTAGGATGTGGACATCTTGGGGGAGAGGAGCTGGTATTGTTCTGTCTCCTGGATTCATCCTGGCAAAAGTATAAATTAAAAAGTATTTTAATTCAAGGATGAAATATGACTAATTGTGCACGCTTAATGCTAACAGGCTGCTACTTCTATGTTCTCTGTATTTTCCTTTTCCATATGATCTGAAGTATGTGATTCTTAAAAAAAAGAATAATGTTAATTTGTTCTTTTGAATCGGTAACTCATGCACATGTTTCAAACATTTTAGAAGCATGAAAAGATAAACAAAGAAACAGTTTCCTCCCACCTCTGGCCCCCATCTACCCTCCCTTTAACCCTCCACCAATTGCCAACCACCTTCATTAGTTTTTTGTGAATCCTTTTGGACAGATTAAATGTGCTTTTTTTAAAATTCTTGTTGGGAATTGAGTCATGGACTCCACAAAAGATGTGTTTTTAATCTTAATCCATGTTCCATGTGAATCCATGTGTAAATAGGACCTTTTGAAGGTGTTATTATTAGTTAAAGTGTGGCTAGTTGAATAAGGGAAAATCTTGATTCATTTCACTGAAGGCTTGTAAGAGAGGAAATTCACAGCCTCCAAACTACAAAACAATAAAGTTCTGTTGCATAAGGAATGGAATGGGCTTTATTATATTTGTCAAAAGAGTCTGGCAAAAAAGATAACTATTACTATAAACACATGTAAATACTCATCACATGCCTCCTATCATGCAGAACTTTTTCTTCTTTTTTAATTCAGTCTATCTTGTAGAACTATTCATATTGCAGTGTAAAATGAATTTGTCTTCATTTTTCCTTATGAAGTATTTACACTGGGTTGAATGGTTCTTCCCCCAAATTCACCCAGAGCCTGTGAATGTGGTCTTATTTGAAAATAGAGTCTTGGCAGACTTGATGAAATTAAGGTGAGTTCATACTGGAATAGGTTAGTCCTAAATCCAATATTATTATTGTCCTTATAAAAAGAGGGAATTTTCGACCCAGAAACACAAACAGGGAAGACAGTCATGTCTAGATGGAGGTAGAGATTGAATTTATGTTGCCAAGAGCCAAGGAAGATCAAAGACTGTCAACAACAACCAGAAGCTAGAAGAGGCAGGATTGGATTACTCCTTAGAGACTTCTCTGTAGGATTTTCTCTAGAGGCAGCACTGCAAGAGAATACCGTTCTTTTTTTTTTTTTTTTTTTTTTTTTGGAATGGGCAGAGACTGGGAAATAAACCATTTGTGTTGTTTTAAGTCACCTTATTTGTGCTGATTTGTTTCAGTAGCCCTAAAAAACTGATAAAGTATTGTGCAGGTTTACCAACACATAATTTTAACTAGTGACAGATGTATCTATCTACTGATAGACATTGGTAGGCATGTTTAATATTTCACTATTTTAAAAATTTTGATTTAAATGCCTTAGTTTAGGCATAATTTAGTGACAGTATATCAATAGGAATAATTCCTAGAAATGTAAAAATTTGATTGGAGTTCATATAATTTTATAATTGTGATTTACATTGTCAAATTGCTGTTCATAATGTTTATACCAATTTTCAATACAATCAGGAAGTTTAAAAGATTTTTTCCTTAGGGGTGTGAGGGTAGGTCAATGGTAGAATTCTTGCCTGCCATGTGGGAAAAACTAGTTCGATTCCCAGCCCATGTACTTCCCAAACAAACAAACAAGCAAACACATGAAAAACCAAACTAACCAAGCGAACAAAAAATTCAACAAATGGCACTGCAACAAGGGGATGTGCACATGTAAAAAAATGAAATGTGACCCCTGCCATACAATATACAAAGAAAAAAATAAAAAATAAAATATTTTTTTTCCTTTATAATGAAACTGACCAAATTTTTAAACTTTGCTTTTCTTTTGATCTGGAAAGAATTAATAGCAACTTAATTATAGTCACTTCTCTAATTATTTGTGAGTTTGGACATCTTTTCTGCTTTTTAATTACTGTTTATGCACATTTGTTTTTTTGGTGGTGGTGGCATTGTCTGATGTTCATCTTTTTCTTAATTTTGCTATAACATTGTTATTGACTGGGAGAAGCCTTTCATATAGTAGAGAAATTTATTCTTTGACTGTGATATGATTTTAAAAGGTACTTTTCCTTTCAGGGTTGGTGTTTTGACTTGATTATGAAGATGTTCTCATGCAAAACATGTTGATATCTGTGCATTACAATGTTTCCACCTATTGTTTATGGCTTCTGTGTTTTCTGTCATTTTATAGACCACTTCCTCATTCCACATTATAAAATATTTATTCTTAACAATTTCTGGATTTTTCAGTACTACATCTTAGATACATTTGGAATTATTGGTAATATAAAATATGAAATATAGATTCATGTATTTTGCACAGGTTTTCTAATACTATCAAAGAGTTCTTATGATGAGTTATACTACATGATTTTTCTATTTTATTTCTTGTTTCTAATTCATTATTAATAACACATTGTTTTAATCACTGTTGTTTTATAATATGATGTAACATGTATATTAAAACATATCACCTCAGACTGCTGTTTATCAGAATTTTCCGGAATATTCTTCATTTTTTCTGTATGAACACTGGAATTACTTTGTGCTGTTTCAAAACCAGAGTAAATAAAACTAAAATTATCTTGAAATCATGTTTTTGGATTTCATTACATTTATAAAAATAAGTTTAGGAAATTGATACTTTTTGTTCTTAAATCACCTTCTAAGAAGCAGGCATAACTTTTCAGTTTTTCCCATCTTTTGTAATGTCCTTCAAAAATTTTAGAAGTTTTCTTTATATAGTTCTTGAACATTTCTTTTAAAATTGTCACTGGCTATATCACTTTTTAAAAAGTTAATATTATAAATGAAGCTTTGATTATACTTATATTATTTATTATAAATAGAACTCTTCTCCTTATATCAACTCACTAATTGATGTTTTTTATGCAGGCAAGCTACTGATTTATGATTTTTAAAAACTTCTATATACAATTCTTTTATGACTTTGAGTAATTTTTCAGATGAGTTGCTTGGGGAAAAAACAATGGATCATATCATTTGAAAATAATTGCCAAGAATTGTGAGAGATCATTTTGCCTCTTTGCATGTCAGCAAGTTAACCTCACAGTTTTATGGATGCTGCTGACAGAAGACACAAGACTTCTGGGTCAGAGACAAAGGACTTTATTGCTCACATCACAGCAGGCAACGTGAATTTCATGGTCTTGTCTGTTTCCCTCTCCCTTCCTACTCTAAGTCCCTGGGGGTGATTCAGAGAAACCCAGGTAGATGTTGCCTCTCTAAGGGTTTGTGTATCAGCTGAGGAATCCAAAGCACAGGAGACCTAAATCTAGGGCTCCCGGACTAGGGTGAGACATGAGAAGTGTCTGGGGCACAAAAGTGAGGCACTGGAAAAAAATAAAAAAGTGAGGCATTGATGCCCGGAGCCATGGAAGCTGATAGCAAATACCTCCTTCAAGAGTGAGGAGGCTTAAAAAAATGTTCTAATATAGAAACATTCTTGTCTTAGGGGGACAAAAAAAGCTCCACTCATTTATGGTATAATGAGTTTAGACGAGATATTTAAACATTTTAAATATCTTTTAAAATGTTGCTGGGTTTGGCTGTATTTGGTAATTTTAGGATATTCATTCTAAAAATGAGTACTTAAGACCCTTAAACCCAGATTGGTATCTTATTTTCCTTATGTTGTTTCCAGATGCCTAGGGAAGAATTATCCTGGTCCTAGTGATTGTGTCTAAAATAATGAGACATGATGATGAGATTGTGAGCAGGGATAACATAAATCTATCCATGCATAAAACCGATTTGACATTTTTTTGTAGCTGACTTTAGTTAAGAATGGAGTTTATTAGAATCAATCGATAATGCAACCCTTAGTACATGCTATTGCTTATAAAATTAAATATAAAACAAATGCTAACATTCTAAACTAGTAATAGGCCTTGATTTAAATGTACAGAACTATTTATTATTCTTCTGAAGGAGAACATAAGAATGAGGATAATTTGTTAACAGCAAGCTGAGTTTTTTGTTTGCTTTTGCTTTTGAATAGGAAAAAAATAAAACATTCACAATTAAAATATTTCCCCAATTATAAGGAAATTTTACTGGAATTTTCATTTATGAGGCTATCAAATGTACACAACATAGACTTTAATCACAGGTTTCAAAGAAAGATTTCAAAGTACTAGAAGGTTTGACTAAATAATTTGGATAAACACTCTTCATACTATTTTTCACAATCTGAAGTGTGATTTCCTCTCAGAAATGAATAAGGAAAGCATACAAAAATTTACCTTGTAAATGAATGTTATCATTTTCTTCTTCAAAAATTTTGGTTGAACCAAAAATTGTTTTCCTTGGAGAAGGCCATCCAATGAGATTAAAGCCATATTCCCAGTTGCTAAGTCTAATAGATGTTTAACAGAAATTCATCAGTTTATCTCTACTACCATAGGGATAAAGAGAAACATTTTAACAGAAAAAACATCCCAATAATATGGAAATTTAGAAACTGAAGTCAATACTGAGACTAGCGCTGGGAAACAAACTGGCAACAAGTGGGCGGCATTGATGTGATATAATATGTTCTTTGCAATGCATACTTTTTAATCTGTGCCTGTTATCTGAGTTGAACATAATCCACACTAATGAAATCAAGTTTCAGTTTCTCCACATGCTACAAGAATAATTTCTCCAGTGTAATAATACTCGCAAATTCACTGGGTATATGAAACTATAATACTCTATACAAACATTAACTTAATAATAGTATTATTAATGGTGGTAGAAGTGGTGGTATTAGTATTAGATTCAAAATGTATCTTATAGACCATGAGCATGCTATCATGATTGAACACAGATGCTGGGAGGAAGAGGTGGGGAGATGGGCATTAATTTAGAAAACTAAATAAAATGCATTTCACATTCCACTAAGCACTGTATAAGATAGTAAATGATATGAGATCAAAGAGAAGTTTAAAACATAATACGTGAGTTTCTGAAATTTATTGTTTGGTTAAGAAGATGTGACTAATGAAGAGGAAGTCTTTGAGGAATCATCAAAGTCAGCATTGCTATATACACAATAAAAACAATACGAATTGCCTGCAAATGAATGAGATTTGGTGTAACTTTAAACAGAAAAGGTGAAATCTGAACTTTCTGAAAACTTCGGTCTGCAGATAATGCCTAAGATATTATTTTTTAATGGAAGAATTTGGTGTGTGGAAATATACATTTTTGGCTATGCAACAAACCAAATTAACAAGTATTTGCATGTGTTTCAGACAATGGATTACTCTGAGTATTGAAAAGCAACATGAATAAATTAAATTCAAGGGAATTCTGCTTGCAAAAATATTGGGAAATTAGTATTTTTCCAACATTGTTGTGTGGCATGTGTCATCAATTTTTTTCTACATCTGGTTACTTAAAAAACATCTATTTTTGTCAAAGTGTATAAAATAAATCTAGCCATTAACTGTATGGTAAGCAATATTCACTTCACAATTTTAGAAAAGTAATCCAATTTATATCACACATAAATGTATGCATATAGTATTGCAAAGCACACCACATAATACCTTTATGAATATTTAATGCTGTTTTGTTTTTCAGAAGGTATATAAATTTCCTAAAGTTCCCCCACTGCTGCATAAATGCCTCATAAAACCAGCATGAACTGATTGTGCAAGTGATTTTTAAAATTAACTTGATAATAATTGTTAATTGTTTAGCTAAGCTATATTAGTTTGATTATATTTTGCCAATGGAGTTTGATGGTATCCCTGTGATTGGGCTCAGATTCTTATTCAAATTTAAAGCATAAAATATAATATAATATGAATAAAATAAAATATAAAAGTTCTTTAGGTTATGATTTAAACATGCAATGATCTTCTGGGCCTTATTTGAAATAATTATTATAAGCACATTGCTAGATTAATACAAATGGTAATTTTTGCTTCTCTAACAGTAAATATGCACTAACATCATACTATAAAAAAAAAAAGGAAAAACATAAACCCAGCATGCTTATAAAAGGACCTCCTATATAATGATCAGGATGAGACATGACTATCTGATCTAGGCTTTCGCCATTTTCTTTTCAGTTTGTTTACCCTTAATGGGCAATTGAGTTATTTTGTGTGATAGATCTGTTTCTTGTTACAAAGTCCATATCATATCAACAGCCCATCAAGGGCAGAGAAACTATATGACATGCAAACAGAAGATATATAAATATAAAGACACATATATATGTATCAAACTTAGTCATAAAGGTAAAACTTACAATTCTCCAACAATAGTAAGAAATTCCATCCAAATAATGATAAATTGCAATCATGTGGGTAGTGAATAAGCCTTTACTGCTGACAAGAAAGTGATGGCGGTGTTAGAGAAGCAATGCTGCCAGAGAAGGAAATAATTAATTTAAGGGGAACCAAGTATCATAAAATGAGGTACGCTGGAAGAATGTACAGAAGAATACAGCTTGAGCTAATGATAACAATTTCTGGTAATGTCTACTAGATAATGGAGTTTATTACACAACTTCTAATAAAAAGTCTTGCTGAATGCTGTTAAAAGCCATTTAAGCTGAAAGATGATGATTGCATGCCATCATGCCTTCTATTGGATTGGAGGAAGGGTAAAAAACAAACACTAAGCATTGCATTTTCAATGAGGAAACAGACAGGGAGAAAATCCTTAGATATCTGCATTTAGATAGCTTGCCCAACATTTAAATCCTCTGTCACTTAAGTTCTTTCCACATTTGCATTCACATGCCGAAAGCTAAAGGTTTTGGTTTGGGTTCATGGAAATAACATTATAGGCTTTACCAGGTTACTGTGCACATTAAACAATAAATAAATACTAATAACACCATCAAATATTTAAGATCACTAATAATCTTTAACAGTTCATAAAAAATAAAATTAAAAACTTATTTCATTTACTTTATATTCCAACTCACTAAATATAATTTAATTTGCTTTTAAGACCTAGATAGAATAACCTTGGTTTGAACCCGAAATTGGAAGCTACTGTTTCCCAAGTCCAGTAGTTCCCAAACTGTGCTGTATACTGGGAAGCACCCAGGGGTGGAAGTGCAGAGAAGGGCCTTTAAAAATTATTAATTTCTGGCTCCTACCTTCAGACATACAAATTTAATTGGTATGGAGTATGCCATGGTTATCCAAAGTATAAAAAGATCTGCAGGTGATTTGACTTTCGTGTTCAGTGTGAATTTTCTGAACCATTTTGCAAAACCCTGATCATTTTCAGAGGTCTGTTTGATAGCCACTTGAAAGGAATTGACAAGTGAGAGAATTTTCTTATATTACTATCAAATTGTACTGTGAAGAGGACCCTGTCTTCCTGAAATCCCATAATTAAATCACCCACAAAGGGAGATTTAAAACAATCTATGACCCGAGTCCTGTCCGAGCCCTCCTTTTACACTACCCCATATCTGCCCTTGCCTGCCTTGATCCAAGCTGGATTAAACTGCTAAGTGTAGTATGGTTTATTCTAGCTAAATCTCAAAGATTTCTCATGGCAGCTCAAAGTAGTTCCAGGAGTAAGCATGGTGGAAAGTCAGAAGCCAACAGTCATTGAGCACACCGCCGTGTGTCCTCTGCCCCATATTGTTCTCAGAGCAACATCATGTATTAGAAATAAATTCCCACCACCTGATAGACGAGGAGTGGATATTCAGAAGAATTGATATCTGGCCCAAAGTAATGGCTTAGGCAAGATTCATAAATAGTCATTCCTGACTCAAAAACTTTTGTGGTTTCCAATGTGCCAGATTTTCCATTTAGTCCTTTCTGGGAAACAATAAATCATCGGAAGATTGAGAGTCAGGAATTAAAAGGGAATGCTTTGGTTCATAGTGCTGTCAAAAGCATAGGAATGGTAGATCTCTTATATAGTCAAGCATATGTGTAGGAAAAAATATATATACTTATACACACACACAGATGGGCTTGATTGATACAAAGTCTCTTAACTAGTCTCTTTACACTGTACTTGATAACACAACAACCAAATTCAGGCAACTGCTAATATAACTGAAATCTAATGGGGTAAATAAATCACCATATAAATTTTAGAACTGTGGATTTGTATTTACTAAGACAATTCTTTATATATAACATTTTAACATAGTCCAAATAGAACAGAGCAATAAGTTATAAATTATTGCTAGTCTATTTTCATTTACTAAATTCCTTGTTATTTCCTAAATGAAAAAAGTCTAAAGTCACCTTATAAAATAAATTAAAGCCCTTTACAATCTGACTTCAACCCACTCTTTAAAGTATGTCTGGAACATGTACATTCTCTAATTCACTATAAACTTACTATCTCTGTTCATAATAATTTTTAAGCCCATATTCTCTACTATCCCTTCTCCATCTCAGCTTAGTTAATGTCCATCTTTCCTAAGTGCAAACGTCATTCTTGCTAATTTTTCCAAGTCAAGACAACATCAACCACTGTACTTTCCATCCCCCCACCACTCAACCCTCATTCTTTGCTTAAGTGGGTGTCAGGCTGGGTATGATTGTGAATTAGTCAAGCATAAAGGCTTTGACTTTAGAAAGCCTGGCTTGAAATCATATCTCAGCAAGTTATTAGCTGCTTGACGTTGGCCAAGTTACTTTACCTTGGTCAATTTTACTTCTCTTATTCAAAAATAAGAATTTGTATTTCATAAAGATGTTGCAAAACATAAAGCAGTTGAGGTATATAAAGTGCATGTAATCTTGTGCAGAGTAAGCGCATGATATCCGTGTAATATCTTTATTAATTCTTTGGCGAAGTCAGCCTTTTCAGATATACCTCATTATATATTCTATTAGATATAAACTATATATAAACAATAAATGAATTTAGTTAAAACTTTTTGTGTTTATATTTTCAGTTTCTTTCATCGGTTGGAAGAAAATAAATTGCACAGCCTGGTATCTCTTTCAATCACCAAGGTATTATCTATTTTTCCAATATTGGGAGACTTTGAACAAGTTCATATTTGCCCTATCAATCACCCTTTCATTCACTGATTCACATAAAACTCTGCTGTCCTTTTAAGATCTACAAGATTCTTAAGCTGAAATAATGCCTGCATGTATAGACAGAATTCAGACTCTTTTACTGACAGCCTAATTCTTGCAAAATTAAGCCACCTGCTTACTTAGTACAACACTCCATTAACTCAATTTGATTATAGTGCAGACTACAAGTGCCAAGGTAAACAGTGAGTAGGCATTTCTCCAAAATGTTTTCTAGCAGAATATACTGGGGCCTATGGATACTTTTTACTGGATTGATTGTCACTTACTAGGCAGCAAAAAAATTGTAGCATAAAATAAAAACACCAAAGAGAGGGAAAAGCTTAAAACAAAAGTTATCCAGAAATAATAAGAAAATTTGAATAGAATCTTGAAATTCAAAACATGGGATATCTCATCACATTCTCCCTAGGAACTAAAATAAAAATGCATCATGAGAGAATTGATCTCCACTTGCCTCATCTTTGATTAACTTGATTGTAATGATACATCATCTCAGGTTACACAAACATACAGAAACAGATGGTGTAGTGTTAGCATTTTAAATATAACCTTAAAACTATAAGCAAGCTGTGTATTTGAATCTTATCTCACAGGGGAGCAATTTATAGCATATGCACCCAAGCATGAATAGATACCAATTAAGCTATAGATTTGTCACTATTGTTTCTGTTCTCCCACCTATTGCCCTAGAGTTGGAGGCACCATGTGCCTTGTATCTTAGAGGATGCAATCCTAAAGTATGTAGTAAATAACTGAGAGGAGGAACTAATGAAGTTCTCCAAGCTCCTGTTATATGCTACCCAAATGATTAACTTTCTTTGTTTCTAATGTACAAAGCCACACAAAAAATTGCTACAAGGAGGAGGAATTTTCCCCTGTTCTCCTGAGGGCATAAATAAGCCTCCTTTTCCTCCTCCAACTCTTCAGTGTGTCTGTGCATTATTCTGCACCAAGCAACAAATACAGATTGGTGTGGCAGGGCTCATCTTTAATCAAAGAACTTAATAAATAATAATTCTGCATGCTCATGATCTTTATCAATGTATTGATAAATTATCTCACTTGTTCTGGCCATTTAGAAGAAATGTATCCCACATATGGAACATACCTTTGCTTGCCTTACATTTCAAGTATTTTTAGAAGCCGTCTAGATTACATCCCTCCGAATGTTCCCTCAATACTCAAGCTATCTTTAACAGTTTAAAAGTATTTTATTGTATAACAAAATGATGATATGCATCCACTAGCAATCCACAATAATTTCAAAACTCCGTTAAAATGGTAATCTTTCACAGTTGCCTACATCGGAGATATAAAAATGGAGTACCTCTTCCTATATCAAACACATGGACTTTAGAAAATACTTTGTAGACTATACATTCAAAGCTGGCTTTTTGCTTCTTTGAAGAACTAAAGTGTTACCTGTACTAGGACAACCATAGTATCCTCACAGTAAAGATCCATTTTCTAGATTTTCTTTTAAAACATGAAATCAGCTTTCTCTTATCAATTTACAAGCTGAATTTCTAAATCATATATTTTGTATAATGATCAGGAATATTTGCAGCAAAGCAACTCTAAAACTGAGTAGAGTTTTACCCATTCAACTATTTCACACTCGGAAGAAACAATTTTATTAAAATATAATTAAATATATGGATGATAACCTGCAATCCCAGAAAAATAATTTGCACTTGATATAATTTCATTGCAGATTCGAGGCCCTTAGAATCAGAGTGATTAAGAAGGGGTTATTAAAAACTAATTGTGGTCACAAATAGTATAAACAAAGATTGTGCCAGGGCCCTTCCCAATTCTAACAATTTGCCAAACCTGGATGTATGCTCTACTGCCATAACAATTGGGAACGCAGGCATATTTTATACTAATGATATGAACTTACAATCACATTCTAGAAATATTGTCAAAACTCAAAATAAAAATATTACCCATTACCGACTGAAGTAATTATCAAATACAGTAAAACCATAGATTGGCTGACAGCTTTCAAGATCTAAGGAACTATATAAAGTAAACAAACATTATATCAAACAATGCGTTTGTCTCGAAGAACGCTCAGAGACATACTGATCACAGACAAAGGAATGTATTCAGGCACCAGCATGGTGGGGGTCTGAAGTCAGGCTTCAGCCCACCAGGGGACGATAATGGAGGATCTTTTATATCGGAGGGACTAGGCTGGGGGATAAGTGGTACAGGGTTTGATGGGTGAGGGACAGGAAAGCTGTTGGCCCAGGGGAGGGAGGGAGCCTGTTTAGACAGGTGAAGACCTTGAGCTGTTGGCCAAGGGAAGGAGGGACATGAACCGAAGTCTGTTTCATTATCTCCCGGGCATCCGTGGGAGATGGCTTCTGTTATTTTTGCCCCTTGTTCAGGGTCCAAGCCTATCATTCTAACACAATAC
>PVIY010038995.1:0-23462 GCA_004026745.1 Myrmecophaga tridactyla
GGACAGGGTTAGCCCAAGAGATAAACTGTGTGCCAGTTTAATGCTAGAGTCTGGGACTGGTGAAAGAAACAATGCATATGAAAGACCCTCGCTAATGATTCTCTGTCCATAGGTAAATGTACATCAACAGCAACCATGCTGTTTTATTGCCTTCTTCTGCCATCTGGTAGAATTGTGCACAGGTACATGGTTCTTTAGAATAAAAACTAAATGTTCTGGTTTGTTGTTTTGCTGCTGGGGTGTTGCCACGGAGTGTAAGTTCTGACCCAGGGACAGGAGATGCAGTGATGTGTGGCAGTTTCTGGGTGCGTCTTTTAGGAGGCAGGTTGTGTGAGGAGCCATTGGCTCGTCTTTCTCTCGGCCTTTTCCTCCATTGAGCTTCCTGGAGCACAGGCCTACCATCAGAAGAGATAAAGCAGCCGTGAGCTGGAGGCACTTATATCCCTGAAGACATTACCGAGTAAGTCCTCCAAATGAGCCCCACGCTAAACTTCAATTATGTATGAGACACTGGAATTTGGCATCTCCTTTGCTTGCAGCTGACCTGATACATTCGCTTGTTCCTTGACTCTACCAGCTAACAGGCCTGTAGCCATCCCAATCTGCTGAAACACTGCTGTTCACCATAATGTCTTATTCACTTAACCCCCCACCCCACTGGAAGTTCTGAGTACATTAGGAGGATGTTAGGGTCAAACACATGAAGAGGAGCTATAGGAAGACAAACAGGAAGGCTTTCATATACTTTGCCAGGTTGGAAAGATAATGTTGACATCGTCCATCAGATGGCCAAAGAGGCATCAGGGATGTGACAATGTGGTGCCCAAAGCCTTGGCTTGGGAAATCAGGATGTGAGATTTGAGTTCTAGTCCTACCAACATTGTTAACATCCCTCTAACTACAAAGAACCTCAATTTTCTATTGAAAATGGCTATGTGGGAGGGGATGAGGGGTTTGTGTCGATGCAGAAGTTACAGGCTATGGGAGGAGAAGAAGACGCTGCCCCATCAAGTTGGGAACTGATGTGCTAGCTTGCAGAGGCCCAGTCAGGGGATTTGCTGATAAGGAACAGTAGATGTCTGATGCATTTGCAATGTGACCTACAAATATTCATACATGCAGTCAACACACCTCATACATTTTCAAGGGTGAATAGTTTTGAAAATTTCGGTAAGCATTCCTCACCCTAAATTCCTATCACAAAACCTTACTGTTAGTCTCGTATTTATATATATTCTGCTTAAGCTTGAATATCCATATTTGTACTGACTACAGTAAACAAAGTGTATAATAAAGCCATTCCACATCAAGAACAGCTTCAGATTTGCTTTGTCAGAATATTGTTTAAATAGCTACATTCTGTTAATACACAGTAGTTAAAGAAACTCCAAGATTCTCATTCTGCAATAACCCATTAAATCATCTTAAATACTAAGTCATAATGACAACTTGATGCAACCAGATGTGATATTTGGGGATTTAAAACAATACTTTTCTAAAGACATAGCTTCCTGATTTTATATTCCCAAGTGCGTTTGCATAGCTATTAAAACCTCACGGCTCCACGTTCTGTGGGTACATAGCACTTATGCTCTGCTTCATGCCTGGAATTGCCACAGTGAAGACTAATGTTCTCTGGGACAATTTGATGTGCACTTTCGTGAGAGCTGCACCAGCGTGATTTAGAACTCAAGGTACGGTTTTGTCCCTCTGGAAGTGTGCAAAGAGCGAGCGTGTGTCCACACAAAGACATCAGTGACAGGCCTTGAGCAGCACACCCTGTGCTCTGTGGGTCATGGGAAGTCAGCTGACCCCAAGAGGATGGACTCTCTGTGGCTTGAGAAAAGGCTGGAGGTCAGCAGAATGCATTTTGGTCAAATCTCCCAATCCACACCTAGATTAAGAATTATTTTCTGAAAGTGTTTTAACACCATCAAAATAATGAAGCAAATCCCTCTAATTCCTAGTTTTCATTGAGATTCTCTCTTGGCAAGATGTGCACACTTGCTGTTATCTGAAGTTTCCATGTTGTATGGGATTGGAAGTGAACTTTTGAACTTCTGATTTTATAAGTTGGTATAAAAGTTGGCACAAATCAACGTTGGGTACGTGATGAACCATCAAAGACCGAGAACCCATTTGACAGCCATGTTAAGGGAAGGATAATGCCCCCATCACACGGGAATCCTAGAAATTAGGTCATAACCGGCGGTGCGAGTGGGTCCTAATGATCCAGATTCATATCTGTGGTGAAATTATATGCAGGATAATGTCCTCGGAAAAGCTGCCATGTTTGAATCTGGAAAGAAGCCCATTGCTGATACAACAAATCAATTGATAAGAAGTGTCTTTATTGCGCTCAATAAAAAAACAGCGCAACCCCAAATAAACATACACGGCTCATAAAACAAATTGCTCACCTAAAATGAATTACATTCTAAGTTTTTTTTTAAGTAAATTACACCACAGAATATTCAATGATGTATCCATCCACTAAAGAGTAAGATTATAAACAGCACTAAAAGTAAATGTTTCCATGTTTCTTTTTAGTTTAGTTTAGTTTTTTTTTCAATCTACAGGATTACCAAGAGCAAAATGTAAAAGGGAAAAAAGTGGTCGAAATTGCCTGCTTTGTGAAATATAGGAAAAATATACCATCTGTGATTTAGCGCAGTTCTCAACATCCCATCTGTGATCTAAACACGGCTCTTAACAAAGGCTGAATTGCACTGTAGTTAAATATGATTTTTAAAAAGTTTTTCTGAGACTACTTGGTAACACACTATTATTCTTGGCATGGTGTATCTTTTTGTATTGCATCTTTTGAATGAAATACTAAATGTGGTATTTATAACTGTTACAACAGTTAAAAATTGTTTTAAATTGTTGTTTCATGTAAGACCTTAAAATCCTGAGCAGTTCAGAAACTAAAGCCCTGATATAACTGTCACCCTCTCAGAAAATGTCACCATAAAGGAAGTGTATTTTGAACCCAGTTGGGTTCCTTCATTCATCTATTCAGCAAATATTTATTACTGGAATCCTATTAAAGGAAAATTGCATGAATAAGGGAATCTAAGAGTGTGCTGCTATAGTCAATGTAAGGTTGAAAAATATACGCCAATTTAGGCATGTTAACCCACATTCCTGTGGGTGTGAACTCATTGCAAATAGGACTTCTTGAAGGGTTAGTTTAGTTAAGGTCCGGTCCAACTCAAGGAGGGTGGGTCCTAATTCAAATTTCTGGTGGCCTTATAAAGAGAGAATGGATGTCACAGAAGCCAGACAGTGAGGACGTCGCCATGTGATAGGAAACCCAGGGAACCCAAGGACACCAGCAGCCAGCAGCCAGCAGCCAGCAGCCAGCAACAGAACACTGTGTCTTCGGGAAGAAAGCCAACCTTGCTGATATCTAAATGTTGGACTTCTCCTAGCCTCAAACCAAGAAATTCCTGTTGTTTAAGTGCAGGCCAGTTTGTGGTATTTGTGACAGCAGCTCAGTCCCAATAGGCAGTCAGCAGAGTTTTATTCAGTTAAAAAGAAAGCACAAAGGTGCAGCCCTCAGTGATCCCCCGGCCTTTTGCAGGACAGTGCTGGCATATGCTTGCATCCTTCTGATGAGCTTTTTCAGTGAGAGGAAACCACTGCCCAGTGGACTATTAAGTCACACAGACCCACTGGTCACCATCGAATAATGTGAACACGGGGTAGTGTTGACACTTTGGACAAGATAATCCTTTGTTGTGGGGGTCGGGGGGTGGTCCTGTGGATTGTAGGATTTTTAGCACCTTCCCTGGCCTCTACCTACTAGATGCCCATCACAATTGTGACAATCAAAAGTATCTCCAGAAATTGTCAAGTGTCACCTTCAGCTGAGAACCACTGATATCAAAGGAATTGTTGGAGTTTCACATTAGCAATATTGAGGACTATTACTTTTTTTTTCTTTTTGTATTTATTTGCTGGGTAACAGGCAATGTCTCGTGCCTACCTTCTTATTGCAAATGAATATGTATTGGAGTCTGCAGCAGAATATAGAAAGGAAAGAGAAAGTGGGGAATGGTTTAGGAGAGGGTGGGGCTAAAAGAGCTGTTTTGGAATGTGTCAGAATAGGCTCAGCAGCAGTAGTTTCACCAAGGCCATGCACCAATCATCTAGGACTGTTCCTTGAGCAAACCATGTGGACTCTGGCCACCGTTCCTTTGTTCATGCTGTATACTTGGTGTGGGGTGCCTGGCCCTCCTTGACCAATAGAAATTCTCATTGTGCAGAGCCCAACCCCACTGTCTTCTAAATCTTTTCTGTGAGAGCTTCCCAGGTCCCTAAAGTAACATGCATTTTTTCTTCTGCCTTAAAATTGTTTACTTCAATGTAGTATCTTTTATATTCTACTTGACAGCTTAGTTAATTGGTTATGCATCTGCCTCCCGTAAGAAATCATTATGGCTAGTCCTTGTGTCATCTTTGCAGCCCATATCATCCAGGTATTACATTTGGCTATGAGTAACAGAAATTGGCATAAAGTAACATAAAAGGGAATTTGTTTTCTTTCATTACAAGAAACCAAGAATAGGCACCCAATGCATTGATGGCCGCTCAACAACTCGGCTAAATCTCTGAAATTATCTGGTCCTGCCCTTCTTCATCTCTATATGGCTGCTGTGCTGCCAGACTTCACATGTGCATTCCAGGTAGACAGGAGTAGGCTTCTGAAGAGAACAGTTGACTTCTCTTGTATTTCAAAGATGAAAACTGAATCACGTAGTGATTCCTAACTGCAGCAGATGTGGGGGAGTTGATTTCTTATTTGCTCTAGACTCTTTAGTAGAAAATGGCAAGGGAAAGAAGATTAGAATGGATTTCAAATTAGCCATCTGTGAATGCCTAAGCATGCTAAGTATGTGGAGGGAATCACTAAATTATGCTCAATTAGGGACTCTTAAACTTATGGCCTTTCGTACAGGAGGAACACAAATGCTCACAATTTTAGGATGGAATTTCTACAGGTGTGACATGAAACTATCGATTAGGCCTCAATTTGGCCATTACTTTCAAATAATAGTTTAATGCACATTTGTGTATCATTAATTGTCCTTTGCTTTAGTTTTTCATGGCACATAGAATATATTCAATAAAAGGAATGTGGTAGCAGGAGTCACCCGAGTCAGATGAGAAAAGTGTGGGGCAGAAAGAAAGCAATAGGGCTAATGTGCAAACTGTAGAGTGCTGTGAGGCTCCACATCAGAGAAGACATTGAAGACAGCCATTCAAAAGTGGCTGAAGTGTGCAGTGGCATCATGTGGGGTTTAGATAAAAGGATCCTGAATTAAAACTTGATTGAAGATAAATCTCTCTGAGCCAGGGAATGCTGTTATTTCCTTTTTAGGCCACCTGAAAATTCATATGAAGAAAGACAAGATATCAGAAAAAGGACAACAAATCTAATAGCTACTCAAAATTCAAAATTTAACATACCTTTTCCTTTCAGTCTCAGAAATTTTCCAAATATTTATATAATAAAGCCCACACACTCATCTTTAGGCTACATGCTTGTCTTTTTTTCTTTCTCAGATAAGCACATTAAGGTATTTTACCCTGCAACCACAGGGTCAAGCAAGGATGCACTCATTTATTTTCTTCCTTAGTGAGTGTGACAATTTGAACAGGAATGGCCAAATTGCTTTCTTCTCCTTTTTTCTATTTAGAAGAGGATTACATTGCGTTTCCATTAAACAAAATAACATGCTCTACTCTGATATTTAACAGGGCAAACCATAGCCTCGCTGTCGCTCAGCTTTCTGGACATGAGAGCTAAGTGAGAAAGAACATTTCCCCCCTTCAAAATATCTTCAGAGTGCCATACATCCTTTTTTCCTTTCCAGGAGATTTTTGCTGTTTCATTTGGTCTTTATGTGGCAAACGACTTGGGGCTTGTTTTAGCTATGTGCAAACTCAGAACGAAAAATGGGAGGTTTCTAGAAGAGGATGTATCACTTTTCTGATCTAAAATAATGAACTTTTGTTTAATGGATTTGTGGATCTTTTCTCATGGGACAGTAAATCCGTTAGAAAAACAGTCAAGATACAGTACGGGGAGATCTCTGTAAAGATTTTTCATTGGTTGATTCTGATGGTGGTGAGGGCATGGACTGATGGTGCCTGGCTGGCTCTCGGTCCACCTTGTCCTATCACCTGCCCTTGGCCGGGGCGCCAACTGATGGCATTGTCCTTCACAACACTTCCATTAAATGCAGTCTGTCCTGAAACATCCCAGTGGGCATTTAACGCTGTGACACCTAGGCATTTGGCTAACGTGCAGATTTATGGTTGGATTTTTCTATAACCTCCTGTAGAAAATAAGTTTTGATTGTGTTTTATTTGGCTTTCTTATTCATTTGGAGCTGGCCTGATATTTCCTCGCTTCTTAAACTTCAAGGGGTGATCCATTTGTAGAATTCTTGGGTTTGGAAAAACTAGTTAATGTTCCTCTTATCCATACCAGCTTTGGCTTAAAAACAATTTAGTAGTATAAAAGGGATGAATTATAAAAATATAGAATTTCTACAGTACAACATAGAGAAAAGTCATGGAGGAATATTCATGAACATGAATAGACATGCAGGAGGATGCTTGTTGCAGTTTTGATGGCAAGAATGGACATTTGGCAACAAACTAAATGTCCAGCAGCAGGGAAACAGTTACATAAGTTTTGCTATGATCATATTAGGAAAATTGATGCAGCTATTGACAAGTAGGTTAGATATTTGTGTACTGACGTGGGAAGTTCTTTTTCCAAGACATATTTTAAATTGAAAGAGCTAATTGTAGAACAGTACATGAAATGTGATCACATTTATATTGTTACAAACAACAATCATCCATTTCTATAATTATGTATGTATCTATGTAAATGCATGAAAAAAGGTCTGGAAAGATTCCCAGGACCCTAGAGAGGCTGGGGATGGGAAAGGGTCATGTGGTATTTACCTTGTCTTTAATATTTTACAACTAAAATATGTTTATTTGTAATAAGTATATTTAAAACCAAAAGAATTGTTTAAAGTGAGAGGAAAACAAAAAGATCCTGAATCTGCTCAGCTCAATACGATATATATCCTGTTATATGATATCTGTATCATATCATGTATAAGATATGATAATGTATGTGATTTTTCCTTCTAAACTTTTTTCATCTGTATATATTTCACATGATTTGCTAAGACTGAACATAAAATTTTAAAAATATAACTTTTTTTTAATCCAGAGAAAGAGGAAATAGGAGGCCTAAGTGTCCCATAATTCCATGGCCCACACAGTCCTGGCTGACAATAGAGGAAAAATATTTAATTATGTAAGTTTTTAGAAAATGCAAACAGTTCAGAAAGAAACAGAAGAAAGAGTAAAAGCCTACCTCCCCTTACCTATGACCACCTTCCACCCATCTTCGTCTTTATCCTCCAACTCCTCAAGGACAATTACTGATAATTCTTTATTATAGGACAAAAGGTACGTTATCCATATATATCAACGTACAGAAAATAATGACCTTGGCTACCATTTACCATGCAATTATTATGTGTCTGTTAGACATTCTTGTAAAACAATGAATGGAAACATTGACTCCCTATAGCTCTAAGAATTGGGATCATTATTGTTGTTACCATTTTACTGATAAGGAAACTGAGGCACAGAGAAGTTGTAGAAGCTGCGGACAGTTGCGCAGCTAGAAAGTGATGGAGCCAGGAATCAAATCTGTGGAATCTAACACTAGAGTCTCTCATTTTCCACTAGTATACCACACTGTCCCAATGATAGTTGTTCCTTAATATCACAAACTTATAAAATGCACTATATCTATAGGTAAGTCTTTACATTTTACATGACAGAGGCACTATATTGTGAACCTAATTAACAGCACTGAAGTATACATCTGAATGTAGTTAAAAGGGGAAATTTTAGGTTATATATATGGTCATAGATACCTACACCTACAATTTTACACCTGGCTTTTTTCCCTTCAAAAAATATTATTCTAACATCAAGTTATTCAAAGCAACTTCATTCTTTAGAGTTTTCTAGTAGAGATGTACCTCTATTGATGGTAACTATAGTTTTTTTTTCCTTTTTTGTTGTTTTTTTCACTTTTCTTGTGTTCCTTTTATGTTTTTTTCTCTTATGTTGTTATTTTTGTACCTTATATTTTCTAGAAAATATGCTATTTCCTTCTTTTCTGTTTTTGTTCATTTTCATTCCTCGTCTATCTGTCTTAGGGGTTCATTTTATGATTTTTCTTATTTCATGCATTGTATGTTTAAGTCATTCCTTTTTCGTTATTTAATTATTTGGGCTTTTAATGCCATGCATCTGGAAAACACATTTTATTTTGTGATATTCTGTTTTGTTTTGTTTTTTAATCCAGGATTTATTTAAAAGATCATTTAAAACTTTCTAAATGTTTGGCTGTTTCCTTCATATTTACATTTCTTGCCATTTTTCTTGTCTCCCATTTCCTATTTGATGGTAGTTATATATTTATCTTTTACACAACCTAAGCTTATAACATTTATCTTTTCTACCTGCATTTCTCATATAAATTTAATCTTCTTTGTATATTTAAATAAATTCATTGCTCATACATATAACTTCGTGTCCAGCATCTTCCACTAAGCATGGTCATTTTGTTCTTTATCATTTTTGATGAAAGCAAGCATGATACTTACACATACCATAATTTTCTTGGTAATTCTTCTAACTGGGCATATGGGCTGCTTCTAGTTTTCCTCTCTTGAATATTATATTGCAACCATTGTCTTTAAGAATGTACTGCCCTACCTCTACATTTCACATTATTTCCCCCAATGAAAGAGTCCCCTTAGAAGGGATTACGAGTGTTGGTTATTTTAAAGCTTTAGATCTTTTATATCTGTCAGCCTTGAGCAGCCCCAATTCACAAAGTAACCATGTTAGCCTGCCCTCCTATGGCTGCTTCTTTAATTACACCCACTTTTTTTTTTTTTTTTTTTTTTTTTTTTTGAGAGAAGTTGGTGGTTTACAGAACAATCATGCATGAAATACAGGACTCCCATATACCACCCTATGATTATCACCTTTGCATTGTGGTGGAACATTTGTTACAATTGATGAAGCATATTTTTAATAATTGTGCTATGAACTATAATCCATGGCTTAACCTGGATTTCTCTGTTTGTGTAGTATAGTTCCTTAAGTTTTTAAAAAATTTTTCTATGACCATATATATACAACCTAAATTTTCCCCTTTTAACTACATTCAGATGTATACTTCAGCACTGTTAATTAGGTTCACAATGTTTTGCTGCCATCACCACCATCCATTACCACAACTTGCTCTTCTCTGGTTGCTTCAATCCTATTAAATTCGGCAGCCAGAACCGCACTGGTATTCAAGGGGAGACCACTCCCCTTTAGTGAGGTGGGTGCCTCTTTACTTCCAGGACCGTCCTTGATGTCCAGCATATTTCAAGGGCTCATCTTTCCTGAATCCTAGAACCTTTTCCTGAGAATTCAGACTGGCAGCATTGCTTTGAGAGGACCACAGAATGTGGACTGTAAGAATAGTTCGAATTAATTCTCTATAAGACTGTCATGCACTGTTCTGGTTTGGTAAAGCCGACAGAATGCATTTTACCAGAAATGGACTGGGTTTTAACAATGCAGATTTATTAAGTTCCAAGTTTACAGTTCTAAGGCCATGAAAATATCCAAATTAAGGCCTCAACAGGGCGATACCTTCTCTGAAGATCAGTTACTGGAGAGCTTGGGCTCCACTGTCAGACAGCAAGGCACATGGTGACGTCTGCTGGTACTTCTCTCCCGGGTTTTGTTTCCTGCTTCTTGTTTTCAGTGGCTTCTTCTCAGCTTCTGGGGTGTGTCCTTGTCTCTCACCTTCCCTGGGGCTCTTTCCATGAGGTTCTCTCAATTTCATCTCTTAACTTCTGTATATGTTTTATTCTCTTATAAAGGACTCCAGTGAGAGGATTAAGACCCATCTTGAATGGGATGGGTCACATCCCAATTGAATTAACTTAATCAAAAGGTCCCACCCACGACAGGTCTGCACCCACAGGAATGGATTAAAAGAACATGGCCTTTTCTGGGGGACATAGCAGCTTCAAACTGCTATGTGCACTTCTCTGTATAAAAATCTATGTTCCATTTTTTTTTCTCCTTCATACAAACCTTGAAAATTTTCCACCAATTTGGTTTTCACTGCCACATATTCATAAAGTAAGGTACAAATCTGGAGGTGTTAACCTCAAATATAAGATAAAATGAAAAAAAAAAAGGTTTTCCTTTCCTGTTAATGAGCGGTAAGTTGGGGTTTGGGTCTGACCTATAGTTAGAGAACTAACTTCTTGCTATGAAATAATATTTTTCTGTGGCGGAATTGAATTCAATGAGTACCAGACCCACCAGATTCTCATGTCACCAAATCTGTTAAAATCAGCAAATCTGGGCCCTTTCTGGGCATTTCCTATTGCTTCACCTTCCATGACCTGCCAATTCTGTCTGCTAAATATTACCCAAATCCTACTCTTGTCCTTCAGCCCACCTGGTTTACTGCAGTGGCCTCCTAATTGGTCTCCCAGCTTCCAGACTTGCTATTTTAGTCCATTCTCTGCACAACAGCCAGAGGGATTTATATATAATGTATATAGGCTTAAAAGACTTCTGCAGCTTCTATAACTCTTCTAATGAAATTCAAATTAATTAGCAGAGCAAGCATTGCTCTATGTGCTGCCTCTGGGTCTTTGGGCATGCTCTTTCCGCTCCCAGAACACTCTTCTCTCCTCTCTTTGCATAGTTAAAGCCAACCCATTCTTAGTCCAATCCTTAGATTTTATTCCTCTGGAGAAGTATACCTGCATCTTCCAGTTTCCTTGGATTTAGGTTTCCGATACTCCCCTAGTCTAATACATATTTGTCACACTGTATTAGTCCTAAGTAGACTCTAAGCTCTATAAAGTCAGGGACTATTTTGGTCTTGCATGTGGTATTAGGAATTGGGTCTGACTGCAAGTAACAGAGACTAAAACAAACAAGATAAAAGAGTATGTTTTTTTTTTTTTTTCTGTGTAACACAGTCCAGAAACAAGTACCTCAGAGCTGGTAATAGGGGACCTATGGGCCATTAGAGAACTAGGCTCCCTTTCTCTCATAGCTCTGAAACCCCTGGTCCTCATTTTTCATCTTTCATGTTACTTCATGGCCCAAGGTGGCTGCTGGAGATCCAGCCATTATGTCCATGATCCAGATAGGGAACAAGGGAGAAGAAGAGAAGTACAAAAAAGACTGTATAGCCATTTGCATCCCCTTTAAAGAACTTTCTCATAACCCTTCCAGATAAAGTCCCCTTCTGTCTCATTAGCTAGAACTTAGTCACAAAGCTATACATAGCTACCGTTTACCTAGCAAACAGTCTTTCCCTGGGTACAATCCTACTCCAGGTAAACCTGGGGTTCTGTTTCAAAGAATGAAGATAGGAGTGGGCATTTGGAGAGAAACCATCAGCCTCTGCCATTCTGATTTATAGTATCTCACAGTCTACCCATTTTGGGTTCTCAGTAGATGCTAATGAAAGAGTAAGCTTTCTGTTTACCACACTCCAGCCAAATGAGTGAACAGGCCTGGACACAGAGTACAAGGGAAATAAAATGGAATGCAAAATGTCCTACTGCAGTCAACAGAAAGCATCTTCCTTTTAAAGGGGCGGGGGGGGGGGGGCATAGGCCCATCTGCAAGTGATGTAGTGATGCTTCTTTCACCAAGCTGTGGTGAATATTTCTGGATCTAGCATGGAGAGGCAGCTATGATGTGGTGGAGAGGCTTGGAGTAAGAGACTGGGATTCTAAACTCTGCGGTGCTGTGAGCAATATGGCTTTGTACTGATCACTTAACCTTTCTCAATCATTCTCTGCATTTGTAAAATAGGGCTGATACCATCTCTTCTACTGACTTGTGTGAAATAGACTGGGGAGGGTGGTGAGACTAGCTGGTCCAGAAGGGGCCAGCTGTTTAGAAGGGTGCTTTTCAGGCTGCGATGTGCTTGTGGGGGTCTTGGTAAAACAAAGGTTTCGATTCAGAAGTTCTGGCATGAGGCCCGGGGTTTGGCATTTCCAATGAGCACTGATTGCAGATATCTTGAATAGTCCCCTTGCGTATGCATACACTAACCAAATATTTGGAGCTGGATGTGGCACGTGACGCTCACAGCAGAATGTTCTCTCTGCCAAAAATTAAAATGTGACCTCCCACCTCGTCAGCGAAATAGCGGGAACTTCCTAAAGGCAGGAGTGGGGGAGGGGGAGGCGGGGAAGGGATCTAAAATGTCCGAGTCATGACTGCATACGGAACAGGCTAGAAATGGAAATTACTGCCGACCACTGCGAAACCAATCCTGTACATCTGGGCTGTAACAGTGTTCAAACATCCTTCCTGTTAAGAGAAACGGACTGCAAACAAAGGAAAGTCCAACGAATCATGCATGGAGGTATCGAGCCCTACCCCCCACCCCCAGCTTGTACCCCACTTCGTCCTCCTGCAGATGGGAAGGCACCTGGAGGGGACAAGGGGAGCAGCGGTTCTAAACAGACCTAGGCAGAGGCAAGCCAGGGCTGCTGACCAGCGCCCGGGACCACTGGAACCGCTGCCTCGCCGATTTCACAACTAGAAGGAAAACTTGTGATTCTCACGAGACCAGAGTATATTTCTAGACAAAGGCTTGTGAGTGTTGGAGTACAACGAGGATTTTGGCTTCTCCTTGCAAAACAGCATCTACCTGAAGGCTGCTTGAACCTGGAGCAAATGTGGCGTGTGACACAGGCAGAGTGAAGGGCCCCCCAGGCTCACATATGTGCCCTTTGCAACTCCAAGATACCCTCTCCCTGAACGCCTGCTGGGGCAGATGCGGGGTGAGCCGGGCAAATCTCAGTCCCAGCAGTTCCCTGCCTGAGCCTTCCGCCTGCAGAGCTGTACTTTCTAATTCTCACGTTCAAGCAGGTGCCCCGGGCTGGTGGGGCATTTCGCAGACTCCTCCAGGGCCAGCCTTACCCTGTGCTTTGGGCATATGACCTTGACTCTCTCATGCCCTTGCTTTGCTGATCCAAGTGGTGTTTAGACTTCTTTTTTTTTTTTTTTTTTTATCCCTTGTCTGGTAGCAACAGCCATTTCAAATAAATGGAAACATATATTAAAAAAAAAAAACTCAATAAAAGTGAAATGACTAAATCAAGATGTGTAAAGTAAGGTTTGCTGATAAGGAGTAAAAACTTGGGCAAGGCTTTGTACGGAACAGCCCTGCTGCTCCACCACCCTCTAATCTATGCAAGGAGGAGTCCCATGCACAGGAGCTCCCATTGGGCGTCGGACCCCAAACTCTAAGGCCCTTTCTAGGCCAAGGCAGGAGGGGCATGATCAGGGATTTTTGTTTGACCAGCATCACAAAATTGACTTGATTTTGTAAATGATGCCAACATTTTGTGATTTAAAGGCAATATGTGGGTGATGCGACAGGGCTCAGTGGCAGAGTTCTCGCCTGCCATGCAGGAGACCCGGGTTTGATTCCTGGTGCCTGCCCATGCAAAAAAAAGCAACGAATGCTTGATGTTCAAAATGGAGGTGGGAGACTAGACAAAAACAGTAGGAAACAAATACCTGATGGTTTTGCTTTTTGAAATCAATCATTTAGACATTTTGATGTGTTCTCTTGTAGTTTTTTTTTTCTATTTAAAATTCTGTAAGTTAGACTTTTTTTTTTAATTCACATTATCATATAACGTATCTCAGATGGGAGGTAGGTGGGGGCGGGGAGTGACTGGGAGACGGTCTGGGAAGGGGAGGCAGATAAAAAACCCCACTATGTCGCTACTCTCCTTTCCACCCGGGGTCTAAGCCTGTTTGCAGGGGCCTGTCTCAGCCTGCCGAGCCTCCCCACGTCTGGGGCCTGCACTGCAGCTTCTCTCTCTCTGTTCTCCCCAACCCCCTATGGTAGATTGAATTATGCACCCCAGGAAAAAAAAATAAAACGTGTTCTTAATCTTAATATTAATCTGCATTTCTGTGAGTGTGAACCCATTACAAATATGACCTGTTGAAGATTTTATTTTTAAAGTATAGCCCAACTGAATGAGAGTGGGACTTAATACGGATGACTGGAAGCCTTATGCAGAGAACTGGGAAGTCACAGAAAAAGAAAAAATGGAAAGGAGAGGACAGAGCCATGGGAGGTTGGGGACACAAGGCACCCCAACAGACTCCAACAACTGGCAGCCCAGCAAGCACCAGAATGTACAGACCTTGGGGAGAAAGCATTGTCTTGCTGATGTCTTGTCTTAGTTCTCAGCCTCAAATCCGTGAGCCAATAAAATCCTGTTACTTAAACCAGTTGTGTGGCATTTGTCATGCAGTCTGGCAAACTAAGACAACCCCACTCTTACGTGCACTGATGGACAACCTGCTCCTGGTTTCTGAGCTGCCAGTAGAGCACAGCAGGGGCAGTAAGTAAAAGAGGGAGCGTATTTTCTGTTTACTTTTCATAGCAACCCTTGGGGGTAGGGAACACCATTATCCCCATTTTATAGACCAGGAAACTGAGACTACCCAGACCTCACAGGGTTATTGTGATGATTTAAAAAATATGCATATGTGTGTGTATGTAGTTGTTAGCATGATTAGAACTGATAAAGATACAGGTGTCCTATGACTCATCAGAGGGACATTCAGCTCAAACAAGGGGCATCGAAAATGGCTTCTTAGAAGAAAGGCCAACCGGCAAGGGGCCAAGGGGGAGGCTGAAGTGGGGAAGAAGGTCCAGCTTCCTGGCCTCCAGGTGCATCATTTTATGAATTATTTTCACCTCTTTGTGGGGGGGCCAGCCTGGGGGCAGGTGGTGTGCCCAATTCACAGCTAGATGGCGCTCAAAGATAGGCATCCCGCTCATAAGGGCCGTCCAACCTTCCAGAAGCCCACGGGGGCCACTTTGAGCCTTGGCGGCAGCTTGTGCAACACTTTAGGTGGATATTTCCTCTTGGCTAAGTGTCGGACTCAAGGCTTTGCATGTGAGATGCACCTTTGTTGGGCAGTCGCAGCCCGCTCTGGGCGGCGTGGCCTCAGGCTGCTCCCCGCATTCCCTGCCAGGCCCGTGTCCTGTGCAACGCAGCCCTGGCTCACCATTACCCACCCGAAGTCCCGCGACTTCCGGGCCCCTGGCTGCTGACTATGGCAATCCCATCTCTGTGTCTGTATCCCTAGCACCGGGGAGGTGTGACCTGTGTGCCACCGCCACCAAAACCAGATCCTTTCCAAGAGTGGGTTTGATGGGAGACAGCAGCAGGCAATGCTTGAAAGCTCCAGGTGCTTGGGGGAGTCAGAAAAAGTGATCCTGAAGATGAGAAAGGCAAGTAGAGGGATCCAAAGGCGAATTTCCCTTCCTTTCCCCGCAATTCCCAGAGAGACCTTGCTTAAACATGCCCCTCTTTGCCTCCGTACCTTGAAAATAACTTCAGGGAAAATAACTTTATTTGTCTCCCTCATTATTTTTATGTGACTAATAAATTACAAATGATTCCGCTGCTCCTTTCCTAAGAGCAATTAGAATAAACAATAAGAATCATTTCAACTGCTTGACAATTAAGCATCTAATGAGCGAAATGAAAGTCTTATGATGAAGATTTGGACAATTCATTAGCAGGAAACATAAGCACTTTAAAGAAACTAATGAAGTCTTTAGCTAAATTATTCAAAACAAAACAAAAAATTGGACGGGAGGGATAGATGCCAGAAATAGGCCATATTCTTCAAATTAGAGAAAAAAGATTTGCTGAGAGAAATCTTTAAGGAGAATACGAGAACAGAGAGGCAGAATGGTTTGGAATCTTGCCATCACTGGATAGCATTACTAGTTCTACCATGTATTGGTAGGAGGTAGCACCGTCCCCACTGCGCTGAAAGAGCAGGGTTGGACAACTTGCCCAGAGCCACCCAGCAAACTGGTCCAAACTCCTCTGCCCTGGCATGAATCCTTCCACCTGCCACTATCAGGGCCAAGGTGAATCCTTCTGAGGCACACTTTGGAAATAGTAGAGAGCCACACAGGAAATGCAGAAATGGAGGTGGTCTGTCCTCTTTCAGTCTTGCCATTCTTCCCTCTTCCTTCTTTCCCCCTTCCTTCCTTCCTCTCTTCTTCCCCCCCTTTTTCCTCCTTCCATCTCTCCCCCCTTCCTTCCTTTCTTCCTTCTCTACCCTTTCCTTCCTTCCAATTGAGATATATAATTTCATTTAGTAAAATGCACAAATGTTACCAATCCAAGTATACAGTCCTGTGATTTTTTTTTTTTTTTCTTTTTTACATGAGCAGACACTGGGATGTGAACCCAGGTCTCCGGCATGGCAGGTGAGAATTCTGCCACAGAGCCACCGTCACACTGCCCTACAGTCTTATGAATTTTTACCTTTGTGCATACTTGTATTTGCACAACTCCAATCAAGAAATATAACATTCCCAAACCTCCAGAAAGTTCCTTTGTGCCCCTACCCAGACAATTTGCGTTCCCAGAAATAGCAACTGCTCTGCTTTCTATCTCTGTAGGTTAGTGTGCGTGCTCTGCAACTTCATATAATACGCACTCTTTTTTTCTTTTTTTTGCAGGGGCAGGCACTGGAAATTGAACCCAGGTCTCCGGCATGGCAGGTGAGAACTCTGCCACTGCGCCACCATCACCCGCCCAGTACACAGTCTTTTGTGCTTGGCTTCCTTTACTCAACTTGATTTCTTTCAGATCTATGCATGTCATTGCATATATCATTATATTGCCGAGTATAATTCCATGAGATTCCAAGGCATGGGTGTATTACAAGTTGCCCATCCATTGTCCTCTTGAGATGTTTTATTTATTTCCAGCTTTGGTCTATTATGAGATAAGCTGCTATGAGTTTTCTTCTACAAGGTTTTGTGGATATCAACACTTCCCACCAAGAGGGGACTTCCCGGGTAACTAGGTACATATATTTATTTCATTAGAAACAGCCTTACAGTTTTTTACTCAGTTCTTTCTTTACATTATTGCTTTATAAATGATCATCGTGCAACTCAGGCCATACACTCAGGAAAAAGTCACAAAATTTAGAATACTTTCGAATCTATTGGTGCCCTCACTCTTCAAACTCCCTTTGAACTAAGGAAAAACGCATACATGCATCAAATAGTCTTAGTCCTATTAAAAATTGTCACTCTTTTGGAGGTTGAATATTAAAAGATATAAGTTGGTGTTATCCTTAGCAAACACTAATATGAAGGCAGAAGTAACCCAAAGGCTGGGCAGGACCTGCTTTTTCTGGAAGAGCCTGCGGGAACCGCCTGCTGCTGCACCAGGCTGCCCGGGGCCGCCGCCTGGGGCTCCCTTGCTGCGGGGCGCCACCTAGCGCCTGCCGGGCGTGGAACTGGGCCGAGCTCAGGGCCGCCGCCCCTCCGGATTTGTGAACTCACCCAGCCTCTTGATGGCATCTTCTGTCAAATGAAACCCGGGGAGCTCTGCTTAGCAGTTTTAGCTGTAATTGTGCACAGCTCCTGGCCCCCCTGGAACGGGTCCCTCCCTGCTCCCGAGTCCCCTCTGCCCGACCTTTATCCAGCATCTTCTTCCAGCAGCCCCAGGAGCACCGACAACATCCTGGGCTGAGCCAAACTGCCTTGCGGTCCCTCCCCTCTCGGTCCTACCCGCAGATCCTCTTTTCTGGCCCTGCGTGGACATCTCTGCCGCGATTGAGTCTCAATTATTTGTTTATTTATTTTTATTAGAGTAGTTGTAGGTTTACAGAAAAAGTCATGCATAAAATACAGAGTTCCCATACACCACCCTATTATTAGCACCTCCATTTAGTGTGTTTAGACTCTTATTCTGAAAGTCCTTCAGGGAAAGGGGAAAGAGAACTCATTAAGAATGTACTTGCATTGAAATAGGTCTGCCAAGTTGTGGGGTGTTTTATATTTAATCCCCCCACAACCCAGTAAGGCAGTTACCATTATTCCTATTTCATAAATGGGGAAAGTGAGGTTCAGAGAGGTTAAGTATTTTGTCCAAGGTCACATAGCTTGACTTCAGGAAGAGCCAGATCTCAAACTCAGTACTGGCTTACTCCTCCTAGGAAAACAGCCTTTTCTTCCCTTTTAAAATATCTGATGTCACCCTATTTCATTTCTTCCCCTACCCTCTCACCCATGGTTGGGAAGGAACCCAAGGTGGCCCTTCTAGAAGTCTTCCTGGTTCCCCAGCCCTCTTTGACCCTGTGCAAACATGGTGGTACCTATCTCCATCTTTCTCCTGGCTTCTTGCTTGTGGAAAAAGGAAACCATTTGGAATTTGAAATGCTTTGGCACTTTAACTCCACTTTGCTGGGAATTGGTGCTTGTAGTGAAGCAGGTAGAAAAATAAAAATTTAGGGTAGGGAGTCTCCTTGAAGTTCACTTAGCTCTCATGCTGTGGGATCGTGAGGGTGGGGGAAGCGGTGTTTGATGGACCTGTGCCAGCATGGCTTAGCGTTGTGGGATTCACAGCCAGGGTGGGCTACCCTGTTCTTTGCTGTCACTTGGCTGTCCCTGTGGGGGGTATGGTTCGGGTATACAATATATAACATGATTGGAGAAGATGTTATTTAGGGGTTATAGGATAGAATTTTCAGAAATGAAATTTGAGGGGAGCAGCAGCTATTCAAGGGGCCCATTAGAACGGGCATATGTAACAGTGTACGGGCATTCTACTGCATCCGCTGAGCTGATGAAGCAGGGACACGTGCTAAGTTGTGAAATAAGGACCCGTGTAGGTGAAGGACTGTGTTAGGCATTTGCTAAAGATTGCAATATCTTTCATCACAAATCTGGCTTGCACCCATCCAGAAATGGCTACCCACCATGAAACTGTTAGAAATGTTAAATTTCTATCTCCAAAACCAATCAAGTAGAAGAGAAATTAACCTATATTTTCAGGTACCTGGGGCACAAAATTTAAGGAAGCTCTCACTCTCGGGTGCTGATGCTGCATTTGGTGGACTCTGAAAGCATGAGTCTCCTTCAGTTTTGTGCTCCAAGCACCTCACTTGCCTCATCCTAGTCCAGCCCCTCTACATCTGTACCTGGGCTCAAAAAGAAGGAAATTGGTATATAGGATGTCATCAAAATGATGAGTGATTGCTGTAACTACATCACAAGACCTAAGATTATTATAGAAGTGGTTCTTTGGAGCAAAGCCTTCATTTCACTGTGGTTTTTCCATTTGCATATCTGTGAAAATGATTTTAATCTTTGGTAATTTTCATATTGGCAGTGTATCAGTCAGAGTTCTCCAGAGAAGTAGAGTCAAGAGATTCATTATAAAGAATTGGCTCATTCAATTGGGGACTGGCAAGTCTGAACTCTGCAGGGCAGGCTATAGAAGCTGGAGACTCTGATAAAGGTGATGTGGAAGTCCTTATTCGAAATTCCCCAGGGGAATTGAGCTGGCTAGAAATTTCCTCAAGAGCCCAATGCTCATGTGGAGACAGAAGTTCTGAGATCTGAACCCCTCAGTTCTGGCCTTTGAAGACCTCCAGTTGGGATGAGGAGACCTGCTGCAGCTCTGGGGGCAGCCTCCTTTGTGGACTGTAGATGCAATCAGCTGATCGTAGATGCAAATCCCTCACAAAGCAAGCAGGCCAGTGCTTGTCAAACAACTGGGTACCATAATCTGGCCAAGTTGACACATGAAATTAACCATCACAGATGGTTTTGAGAGAATTCAGGGAGAATGTATCAGCCTACATGGTCCAATTTCATAAGCTCAGGCTGGCTCAGAAATGGTGCTAGGTGGGCCCAAAGAACTGCAGCCCCCTCAGTGACGGCGAGCTTGGACAAACCTTGGGGTTTGAGAACATAACACTAAAGAACAACTGTCTTCCATGTGGTGGGGTCACACCAAATGACACATCTTTCTAAAGAGAGATAACTTTTGCTTTAACTCCCAGAGAAATATCTGTTTTTATTGGACTCTCAGATGAGACATCTGGCCCACACCTTGCAATTAGGGTTGCCAGATTTAGTAAATAAAAATACAGAACACCCAGTTAAATTTGAATTTCAGACAAACAACAAATGACTTTTTAATATAAGTATGTCCTAACTGTGCATGGGGCATACTTATACCACAAAAAAGCATTCATTATGTTTTATTTTCTAATTCCTTATGTTTTAGGAATGTGAATTTCACTAGGTGTCCTGTATTTTATCCGGCAATCCTATCTAGATCCTGGGGAAGTCATCAACCTAGAATGGTCGGTGATATTTTAAGTACACATGGTGGAATGATAAGGCATGGTAGATTTCTAAAAGTTTTGGCCCCCTTCTCTTGGGACATATATTATTCCAGATCCAAGCAGAGGTCATTAATCTCAGTAGATCAAGTGCCTTTAATTGTTTAGGCAGATACATTCCACCTGGAAGAATTCAAAGGAGGCTTTTCAGATATAGCAGTGCTACTTTTTTTGGCTGTATAAAGAAATGGGGGTGGGATAGCAGCACGTTTGATTTGGAATTTAAATATCATCCAGCCTCGGAGACAAGCCTTTTGTGATTTAAAGCTCTTTCCTTGAGAGTTGGGTTGAAGGTATGTGCTGTCTTTGAATGCAAATTAAATTTTCTTTCAAAACAGTTCGTTCTTAAAAATCGTCCAAGTAATGTGGTTAAGAAGATAATCCTCCTGGCATATCTGATTGAACTGGTATACTAGGCAGGTCTGCAGGACAAAGGAAAGCTATGTTCTTCTTATTGGAATTGCATCTAACTGTCTTTCCACTCATTGATTCATCCTTCCATCTGTCTGCCAAAGGTCTACATTAGGCAGATGATGAGAAAAGAGGGAAAAGATAATTATGTTCTTCAAGGAACTCACAGTCTCCTGGAGAAGATGGGAATTAGACAATTATAATGAGCTGTGACTTTGCTGCAAAAGAGGTGGGCATGGGGGATTATGGAAATACACAGATGCAGGATTTAATTTAGAGAGAGAGAGAGAGGACCAACTTTCAGCAGGAACTGATGCCTTAGCGAGTCTGGAAGGATGAGTATGAGTTAGTTAGCCAGGTTGCCTAGAAGATTTAGGGAAGAAGTATTGGCCATTATTTGGATAGAGAATATGGGCATAAGCTGGAGGGGGGAATTAAAGGTTATTTCTAGAGTTCTGGCTTGGTACATATCTTGCTGGCACAACTGAAGATTTAGACTTGGGCATTAAAAGCAGTCACCTTTAGAAGTGACTAAATATGATGGACATCTGGGAATGCGTCAAAATGTTCATTCTCTGATCATGGGATATGTCACATAAATCAATGAGAATACTTTGCTTCTGGTTTCTGGAAGCCTGGAAATGGAGTGCAGAGTGGCTCTGACTTAATTTCAAAGATTTCCTTTTCTTACACTTGCATCTATAGTATCCGAAGTAGAGATTATCAATGTGATTATAGGCTAATTAGAGTTGGTGTAGAAAACATAGGACTGACCACGTACTCCTGCTCATTGTGGAGGAAGCTGCTTCCAGGGAGTTGCCCAGCGAACCTGATGAATCAAAAAACTTGGCAGATTTGTCTTAAAAATGAGACTGCATCATTGGGTGGCACACTGCAACAAAATGGGTGATATCAATTTCCATAGATCTTATTTTTGGGAAAAATGTACTAGATGGGCTGCAGATTGTGTTTTCCATGTCTTTATGACTCATGTTTGCAATTACTAATAGCTGGGGACAGATCCCACTGGAACAGACGTCTTCAGTATTTTTTAGTACAAAATTAGTCATGTAGATTCCCTGGGACTTAGTGTTTTAAGTCTCTCTCTCTCTCCCTCTCTCTCTCTCTCTCAGTCTCTCTTTCTCTCGAGCTGTGTGCTGTGTACTCCTGAAAGATTTTCTTTTCCGAAGAGAGATGTGCATTCAAAGCTAAGTGGGCTGGTTTCTGCTCAGAATTCAAACAAATGCCTTTTCTGGTCAAAACAATGAAAGGACCCTAAAAGACTACTCTTTGATCAGCACGATCAACTATTGGATGATACTTTGGTTCTCCACCAGTGCAGCTTGCAGAATGTTTACTTGGCAATAGAAAAAAGGTCACCATTTTAAGGCAGTTCAGAAACCAAATGTTCCCATAATATGGCAGCTTTCTCACAAAGCACCCCTTGGCTTTGCCTCTTTGGAATCTGTGCTTTTGACAAGCTCAAGCTCCCTTAGATATGTGTTAGTGTGTGAGTGTGGAGGTGGGCTGGGGGTGGGGTGGGCAGGGTGGATGGAGGGCTGTTTATTGCAAAATTCAGGGTCTCCACCACAAGGAAACTATTTATACCACAAGATGAGTTCTTTAAATAAGAAAAGGAGGTGTTGGGGGAAGACTCTCTGAGCTAGGTGCGCCATATGTAGGAACAGAACAGCCTGTGCTGAGATACTTGAATCAGGTTTTTTTCTTTCTTTCTTTTTTTTTTTTAACCAGCCAATCCTTTCTTTGAAGCAGCAGTTGTACAACCCAGACTGAAATGAAAAAAATCACTGTTTAATTAATTCCTGCAGAATGTATCTCTTTACTGCCACCTGTTGTTCAGGAAAATATTAGCGCTCAGGTAGGGCCTGGGAGAGGCGTTGCATACTGAGGTGTGCCCCATTCTCAGCACGGCCATCCAAAACAAAAGTCTTTCAGGCAGAGATTACAGAGGTGACAAACTGAATTTGTCCAGAACTGGCAGAAAGAGTTGGAAAACAACACGTGTCCTTGACAAGAGAGCAAGCTGCACATTTGGTTGCTAATTGTTATTGATTTAGAATATTAAAAAGCCATGCTTTCCACTTTAGATGATGCAATGAAGAGTATTTTAGAGGTGGAAATTGCCTCTTCAGACAATGTTAAGGAATAAGCTAATCAAAAGATTCCAAGGTGGGCGGGCCACGGTGGCTCAGTGGCACACTTCTTGCCTGCCATGCCAGAGACCCAGTTTCGAGTCCCGGTGCCTGCCCGTGCAAAAAAAAAAAATCCAAGGTTAGGGTTGTGCTAATCACTATCGCAGAGTTTGATATGCGTTAATTATACAATACATCGGAAAAGTTGAAAGTCATCACAGCTGCAGGTAAAAGCCATGGTCACTGCAGGTGGACCCAAGTGACCCACTGTATACTTTATATTTGTTTGTGCTTCTTTCGAGGATAGGAAATGTGTCTGATTTTGTTCATTCGTGCCTTGGACTGGGCTTTGTTGGTTAACGTCTGTTTGCTCGGGGTCTTGCTTTTATTTGGCACTATTTGGAAAAGAGGAGGCCCACAGAGCATGGCCATAATGGATACACGGCCCAGCACTTCCATATTGTGCAAAAATACTTGTTTCTATTTGCTAAGGTAGTATTAAGATTTTTATATGTGTATATGAAG
>PVIY010038996.1:0-23442 GCA_004026745.1 Myrmecophaga tridactyla
GGCATGTGGGACACTCTCTAACCAGTCACTATTCTTCTTATTAATATGATTACTATATGTTATTTCCTTCTTGTTAGAAATGCAGGTTGTTTTATGTTTTACCTGAAATTTTTCTGGAAGGGATATTCTTGTGTATAGTGTTTTTTTTGAATTTAGGGCCATTTCTTTAGGAGGTTATCCATTTCTAATTAAGTACAGTATATATTGTCTGAGCAGGTCACTTTCACTGAATTCGGGAGGGGCCTGGTGGCGTTACAGGGTGGCAGGGCAAGGGGAGCTCCCGGGGACTGAGAAGGCTTGCTGGTCCCCTCCTACCGCCGAGGTGGGGTCCGGGCTCCCGCCCAGCAGGCTGACAGAGGAGGCCCCTCTCCTGACATGTCCCTGGTCTCTGTGGCTTTCCCGGCTCTTTCCCCTGAGCCCACCAATAAGCCGCATGCTCTTCCACCTTCACCCCGACTCTTCACACACCCCACTTACTCCCGCCTCCCCAGAGAAGCCCTTATCTGCAAGGCGTGCTCTGAGCGCCCGAGGTAGCTCCGAGGGAGTCTGCAGGGGCCTGGCGCTGGCTGTGCCCATCCTGCAACTCCGGGGCTCGCACCAGGAACGGCGCGCTGCGTGGCGCAGGGAGGCTGTGTGTGTGGGGGGTGTCTCTGTTTATTTTCCCTTCTCCAGACCCCAGCACTGGGCCTGAGACAGGCCAGGCGCTTTGGGAATATTGCCCGGAGGCCTGATTAACGGGACCTGGAGCGAACGCGCATCCCCCTTGGGTGCTCAGCCCACGTCCGGCTCCTCCCCTTCCTCCCGGGGCGGCTGTGAGCTCCATTCGTTGGCACCCCGCAGGGCGGCCACTCCTGGGTCCCCTGCCTCCCCGGCTCTCCTTTCTCTCCCTGTGGGCACAGAACACCGCGGCATGAACGCCAGCCCCTGGGGGAGCCTGGGCACAAGCAGACCCTTGATCTGTGACATGTTAGAGCTGGACAGACCGGGTCTAGGCGTTGGCAAGGAATATGGGGAGGCCACGGAGGTAGTCGGCCTGCAGGAGGGAAGGGGGAAAGGCTGGTGGAGGAGATGCAGGCACTGTCTTTAAGAAGCCGAGGTTCTAACACATGGGAGGAGACGCTGGGGTTCTGCGTGGATCCTGTGGTGGACGGGCCCTAGGATGGGCTAACTAATAGAATATGGCACAAGGCAAAGGTCACAGCATGCCACCCTCAGGATTATGTTACTGTGTGTATGTATCATATATACATGCATCTATCTTTACCTAGCTCTGTCCATTTATCTGTCCATCTATCTATCCATTCTCTATTATCTATCTATATCTGCTTCCCCCTCTCTCTGTCTCTCATCTGTCTGTCTGTCTCTGTCCTGCTAGCACAGAGGCGACTCCTGCTGGCCTTGAAGAAGCAAGCTGGGGTCACGTGAACTCCCTCTGCAGGGGGCCGTGGGGAGGGGAGCACTGCAGGGACCAGGCCGCTGAGTTTGGAAGCAGGGCCTGGCTCCAGAGGAGAACGCAGCCGGCCAGTGCTTGCACGGTGGCGTGTAAGACCTGGGCAGAGACTGCGAAGGTATGCCTGGGCTCCTGCTCCCTAAAAACCGGGAGATAAGAAATACAATGTTGTTTTAAGCTGCTAAATTTGTGTATTTGTTATGCAGCTATAGAAAGTGCATATAGATAGACAGGGCAGAATGGAGCTTATTGGGAAGAAGGTTATAAAGAAGAAGCTTTCCACAGCACAGCTGGAAGCCCTCCCTGCGCCTCTCAGCCGCCTTCCAGTACGGTGGACACGGAGGGAGGCTGTGAGCTCCCAGCTAGAACCAGGTGCAGTCGGAGGTGGCTGCAGAGGGATTCCTGCACTGGGAGGGAGGCAGGGCTGGGTGACCTCTAGGGTTCCTTCCCTTTCTAAGAGAGAATTCCAAATCTGAGATTCACTTGCATTTGAACTGGGTTGGGTCCTGAAGACAGAGGCCACCTGCTGTGAACTGAGGACCTGGGGTCCCCATTTGTACCCCAGCGCCCCTCATGGCAGTGGCAGCTCACTCCCAGGGCACCCCCAAGGCAGGGCAGGCGGGGTTACTGCAGTCCCCGCAGCACCAGGCACCCCTGCTGGCCGCCTGCTGCCAGCCTTGACATCCAGCCCTGTCGCCTTACTGTGAATCCCGGGAGCCCAATTGGGCCAGGCGATCCTGCCGCTCCGGGTCTCCCTGGGTCACCTGGTTCTCCCTTCTCCCCAGTGGGGCCGTCTAGACCCTACAGATCGACAAAGATCTCCGTTAGTGAAGCGCACGGAATGGCCTGACCCACTGGGGCATGCACGCGTGGCTCCTGGGGAGAGTGTCCATTTCAGAGACAGAACAACTGAGGCTGAGGTCAGGTCCTCAGGGCAGTTCACTGGCTACACTTTTCCCCTCTGCAACCTCTTCTGGGTATAGGGTTTCTGTACACCTTCCAAAGAAGAGTTTTACATGCAGGACTTCATCTCCTTCCCCGCAGCCCAGTGAGGGATCCAGGGAAGGCATCACCATCTCCGTGTTAGATATGGGGAAACTGAGGTTCTGCAAGGCTGGTGGCTTGCCCAAGGTCACAGACAGGTGACAACAAAACAGCACCCGGCTCCCTTGAGTTGGGAAACTGGCCTTCATAATGTAATTGGCTTGAGGAGGCACCTGAGTGAAACCCGTCCCCTCCTCTCCCCAATTCCAAGCTCTAGATCTCCAGCTGGGGCAGCAGCTGGCATCATGCACAGGGTTGAACATGCCAGGAGGGTAGAGTGGGGAGGGCAGAGGGGGGAGGCACAGCTTGGCCCTGCCCACTCACCGGTGAGCCAGCTTGTCCCATCTCCCCTTTCTCGCCTTTCTCTCCTTTGCTCCCCATGAATCCGTTTTCTCCCTTCAATCCTGGAGGCCCATTCTTTCCTGGGGGTCCTTGGGGACCAGGAGGGCCCGTGTCTCCCGGTTTGCCTTGAGGCCCCTTTAGAAAAGAGCAACAATACTTATTAGACACATTAATGGAGGAAAGAGGAGATGGGATGATCCAAAGGGCCATCAGAATTGGCTCTGGTGCTTGTCCAGCCCAGGCAGAGAGACACTGTTAGCCCCTCTTTGCGGGAAACTGGGGTCTCCTTGGGCAGCAGCGCAGCTCTGCAGGGATCTGCTGCCACCCCCTGGAGCCTGCAGTGTGGGGCCCAGCTGGCCCTGCCCCACCCCCCATTCCCTAAGCAGACTTGGGCCTGGGGTGCTCCGGCGCCCTGCTGGCCCTCTGCCCGCAGTCCTCAGGAGGGGACCATTTTCAGAGGTTTGTCAGGGAGTGTCTGTTCTTACCGTCTCCCCATCGTGCCCTGGGGGTCCCGGCAGTCCAATCTCCCCCTGTGGCCAGAATAACCAAAGGTCAGCTCAGAGCAGAGAATAAGAGCAATAACCGGTCACTCGGTACTTCCTGTGTGCCAGGCGGGCTCAGCACTGTCACATCAAGTTCACGCATTTAATTCTCCTCGCAATTCTACGGGCATGCACATTTATGATGTCGGCTGTACAGAGGAGGACCCTGAAGCACAAAGGTAAGGAAGCGACTCGCCCCGGTCCTGGCTCCCGCCACCATCGCAGGCGCCTGTGGCCTCGGCTCCCCGTGCAGCCACCCCGGCTGTCCTGGCCACTCCCGGGAGCACCCTTCATTTTCACATCAAGCCTCTCCTTTAGGTCGGGGACAGAGATAAAGAAGGCTATGCCTCTGCCTTCCAGGCTGGGTGAGTAACCTACGTGACCAGGTAGTGTGCAGGTGGGAGGAGAGCAGCAGGAGGAGGTGAGCTTGGAGTTGGGAGTAAAGATGGGAAAGGCTTGGAAAGGTGGGGAAGAGGGGAAAGGATGAGGGTCGGGGGTCTCACGAGCAAGGCTGAGAAGGGCAAAAATGTACAAACATTTGAGAAAAAACACAGGGGCCCGGGGGAGGGAGTCACCGCAGGGAGGGTGGGGCGATAGTGGGGAGGCCCCAAACACCACATTCTCTGACCCCTGATGGGTGGCTTCAGGCCACAGCTGGGGTCTGGTTGGAGTGGGAGTGGGGGAGTCCAGAGCCAGGCTCAACTTATCAGAGCCTGAGAAGTGCAGGAGCCCAAGGACGAGACAGGAAGGGATAAGGCGGAGCTGAGAGCTGGGGGAGGGAGGGGCTGTGATGGGAGTGGTGATGGGAGGGAGGGGGCCCTGGGTCCCTGTGCTCAGGGAGGGCAGGGCATCTGCAGGGACACCCCCACCGCTGCCCGCCCTCCCCGTCAAGACTAGTTTTACCTTCTGGCCTGGGATTCCGGGTGCTCCAGGAGGGCCGATCTGCCCTGGAAGACCAGGGGGCCCCTAGGAAAGAAAAGGAAATCAACTGGGAGAGCTTTCTCACTCAGGGAAGGGTCCTGCTGCCAGAGGGGAAATGTGGAGAGTGGCTTACAGACACCAGTGTGTTTTCAAACCTTCCTTCAGTAGTGGAAACACTTCCTCTTTTTTTTTGCAAAGGGAATAACATGAGGAACCCCGAAAGGTAGAACAGATAAGCATGGAATGTGTTTGGGTTAAAATGGGGTGGGGGTGGGGGTCCTAGAGCCACCCTCGGCAGCCTCTCCCTCCTCTTCCCTCTAGGACACCCCTTGGGACTCCTTGAGCTCCGAGAACACAAATCTGACTTTCTCTGACAAGGACTTAAAAATGTCGCCAGGGAACAATCCGAAAGTCCACTAACAAGGGAAAAGAAAGTACATCTATACAGTGAAATAGAATCGAGGTTAAAAAAGAACAAAAGAACCAAGCGCTGATGGAGGCAATTACACAGATGAATCAGAAAAGCATTATACCGAGTCAAAGAAACCAGACACAGAAGCCTACATACTGTGTGATGCCATTCATATGGGACTCTAGAAATGACAAATCTAATCTGTAAGCGTAGAAAGCAGATGGGCGGTGTCCTGGGGCTGGACATAGGGGTAGGAGCGACTCCTAAGGGGCATGTCGGAACTTTCTGGAGTGACTGGGGTGGTGGTGGTATTTGTCAAAACTGATCGAATTCTACACTTAAAACTGGTACATTTTGTTATATGTAAACTACACCTCAAAGTTGATTTTAAAAGGAGCAAATGTTTCCAGGACAGATTTGCTTCCAATGGCTATTTCAAATAGGACATTTGAATGTTCCCAAATGAAGCTCACTGATTCGAGGCGGAATCACACTGGCTATTTCTAGGCTTGGGAAATCACGTGATTGGTGTTTGGTTCTGCACTAAGTGTGTTCTGTGGCACATGACCAATAAAAAAAGTTAATTGAAAAGAAATTCTAGAAGTTTGAAAACTTTGTGATGCTCCCTGTCCCGCCTTGTGAATTAGTCCCTGGTGTGGGTGTTGTAACCACAAGTATTTACTAAGGGCCTGCCACTGGGGACATGTGGGCAAACTGGGCTGGGAGCTGCTGTTTTTTTTTTTTTTTTTTTTTACCATTTTTTATTGTGAAATATAATATATGTACAGGAAAGCAATAACTTTCAAAGTTCAGTTTAACAAGTAGTTATAGAGCAAATTTCAAAGTATAGTATGGGTTATAGTTCTACAATTTCAGGTATGTCCTTCTGGCTAAAATAAAATGTTTCTAAAAAGAAACATCTATACAATGACTCAATAGTCATAATCCTTTGTTAAATCCTAACTTCTCTGTTACAACTCCTCCCTCTCATTTGATGATCTTCCCAATCTTCATGGATATTTGGGCAATGGCCATTCTTACTTTTTCATGTTGAAAAGGAGTGACGACACTATGGGGTAGAGAAATGCAACTGGGTGACGTGCGGGGAGAGAGTGGCCCCTCTAAGTTTCGGGGTGTATCTGGCATAGGAACAATCTGGAGGTTTTAAGTTTCTGAAAAATAAACTTAATAAGTAAAACTTTCATAGAGTCTTAGATAGGGCCCTGAATTTTCTTTAGGGAATATTGTTGACTGGGCTTGGCATATCCGGAAGCCACTGTTTTATCCAGTGCAGATAACGAAACGGATTTCTCGGAAAGGAGGAAAGGCGGAAGGTCGCTGTGGATTCCTCGGGGCTGTGGATTTTACCAGCTGAGGGTTGATCTCCTACAGGACACCGAGGCATCCGCCTCAGTACCCATCTTTCCTGGACACCTCTGCGATGGAACCGGCATTTATTCTGTCACCGGGCTGCACAACCGCATGGGTGACACGCCGTGACAGAGAAGAGCGGTGGCCTGGGGCTGGGGCAGCTCCGGCAACCCACTCACACGTCCCGGCTCCCGGCGTCGGGCTCCGATGGCCCGGCTTGGTTCGCCCGAACCCACAAGCCCCATGTCTGCTTCCGGAAGCAGAGAACTTGCATTCTTCTCCCCAGGCTGCCCCCTCCCCGCTTCAGCCGGTGCGCGAGGGAGGCGAGAAGGGGACTCACCATCAAGGCCAGCGTTCGGATCTCCTGAAAAGCCAACACCACACCATCAGTAGAAGGGCAACCCCTGAAGGTCACCCCCGCCCGGCCCGGGGAACGGGGGAGGTCAGCCCTCGCAGGTGGGCGTCCACGGCCCCCAGCCCCTGCCATTTCTGCCCCTGTTACTTCTTTGTAACCACTGGGCAGAGGACACCCCCCCCACCCCCAATCTCTTGCAGCCAAGTCCTGCTCTGCAGACTGCTGTGCCCAGGACCCAGATGTGCTGTAGCATGCACTGGCAGCCCTCGCTTTACAAAAGGAGAGAAGGAAGCAGCATCTCCTCTTCTTTCTAATCTCCTACTGGGGGCCCTCCCTTGTGCTTTCTTCTTCTCTCAGAACTTAGACTTCAAGGTGTAGACGTACTGCCTTTAAGCTAGTGCAGTATAAAAAGATATGGAGCCACTAAAAAGAAATTAATTAGAGGGACAAGGGTTGGTTTTTTAAAAAAGAATTATACACCTTATGAATGAATTCACACACAGATTCCTTAGAGCAGCAGTTCTCAATCTGGAGTGTTTTGCACACATACTCCGCCCCACAAGGGGCATTTGGTAATGCCTGGGGACGTTTTTTGGTTGCTGCAACTGGAGGTGCTACTGTCACCTAGTGGGTAGAAACTAGGGCTGCTGCTAAACAACCTACAATGCACTGGACGGTAAAGAATTATTCAGCCCAACATATCAGTAGTGCCAAGGTTGAGAAACCCTGCCTTGAAGAGTAACTTATGAACAAATTATGAGTAAATTACAAAAAAGGGAGATGTATTTCAGGAAGACGGATTCTACCATGTGAAAGAAGAATGTGTATGTACTGAAGAAATGGGCCTCAGAACCCTGGGTGGGCTGCACCCCTGGGGGTGCCGGGATGGTCCTGGTACGGCTCTCAATCCAGTGCCAGGATAACCAGCCAGCTGTGCCCCGACACAGAGCCACGCTACGTGGGTGCTAAATGATAGGGGGCATTTGCCTGGAAGACTAAAGGAGAGCAAGGGAAGCCCTCACTCCTGGAAGCTCTGCCCAATGGCTTGATGTTGTGTTTAAAAAGCTCTCTCATCACAGCTTTGGTCGGATCTCCATCGAAGCCCCACTCACCTGCAGCGCCTCGTTGATGTCTCCATTGTAATCCACCATCTCCCCTTTCCCTGGTTCTCCCTTGGAGCCCTATAAGACAAAGGAGATCTCAACCCAGGGTCTGGACCAGAGGGGACCTGAGGGCATCTGCGGCTGCTGTCTCCAAAACAGCTCCACCTGGCTGCATACAGGTGTCTACAGAGCAGCTGCAGGAGGGCTGTGAGGGGAGCCTAAACCTTCTCAGAGGATGTTCAGGGATTCTAGGACAAAGAGGGAACTCTCTATTTGTGACATCTGGACTAGACAGACCTCAAGAAGACTGAGTGCAATCATGGCTGCAATGCCAGACCCCTACCTGGGACCAGAACGCTACTCCCCTCCTCCCCCTTCAAAACCTCAGGGTCGCCACTTCACACTGTGACTCCAGGGAGGTGAGATGTCACTCTGACTCCATGTGAGAGGTGCACATACCTTGGGGCCAGCGGGTCCGTGCTCTCCAGCTGCTCCAGGCTCCCCCTGTTGTAGGACAAAATTAGAGTGACATGGAGATGAAGCTGGGCACCAGAGAACATGATGTCCCCAGATGGGCCACGCATTTGGGGCTTTGGAGGCCAGGAGGCTCATCTCAGCCCAGGCTGGGAGGACACACACCTCCCTGTCCATTAAAGAGCAGCACATGCTCCTGTCCCTTTAAGAAGCAATCTCTGGGTACCTGCCCACCTCCTCTCTCCCCCTGAGCTCCGCTGGGTCAGTCTGCTCCCTCCAATGGAGCACTTGATATTCTGTCTTGTGTTATTTGCTAGTGACTCCAGCTGAGGCAGGCTGGGCCCCCCTTGCCATCTCGGGGAATGGCCTAACCACCGATACCAGCTTCTCCCCAGGGAAGAGGAGAGAGACAGATGACAGATGACAAATCAGACAACAGGTGGTCTTGCTGCTGATGTTTTGGGTACTTGATGTCTCTGGGCTTCTGTTTCTTCCCTGTCTGATTTCTAATTCATACCATTCCACCCTTGGGACTCCTACCCACCCTCAGCCCCAGCCTGGGCCTCACCGCCTCCTGGAAGCCCTCCCTGTCTGTTCCCGTCTCCCTCTGAGTTCTGCACATCTGTTCACCCTACTGCCAGGCCCCTCTTCAGTTCTCAGTTAATACACACAATCTCTGCTCAATAGCCACCCCCTACTGGACTGTGTGCTGACGTCAGCCCCCAGGGCAGGGGGCAGATAATTCTGGAGGCTGGAACACCTGAGCAGGCAGACCTCTTCAGGTCCTGCTAGGAGACCACAGGAACCATGAAGGCCCTGGGTGGCTGGGGGCCAAGGATGGGTAGTACAGGGAGGGAGGAGGAGGCCATTCCCAACCCTTCACATAGTTGGAAATGTGGCTGGGCCTGGAAGGTGGACACGGATTTGGGAACACAGTCTTCTAGATTTCCCTACCTTTTGTCCTAAGGCACAGGACAGTCACAACCAGGCTTCCCCAACCCCAAACTGAGACTTAAGATGTGTCAAAGACATAAGCCCTCAGGGGTCAGTGGAGAGACTCCAGCACTGGGGACATTCTGGAGCCCAGGGCACGGCTGCCTTTGGCAAAGCTCATGTTGGGGAAGCTCTGTTCTGGCCACAGGATGGGAACCTGGGGGTGAGCCCAGATTCTCTCCACTCATCTTGCCTGTCTCTGGGATTCACTGCAGCGTGTTATGCTGTATCTCTGTGAATTGTGGGTCTTTCTCCTGATAGGTTATCAGCACCCCGAGGGCAGGTTGCCTGTAGCCACACTGCCCAGCACAGAGGCCCACCCCATAGAGAACTTCGATAAATGTCCAAGGGATGAGAATTGCCTCAAATCATGCAGAGTAAGTAATCATTTCCTTGTGATCTAGGAAAGAGCCTCTGTCTCCCTGTACTGCTGAGGTAAACCCAGCCAGGCATGAGGCCTCTGCTTTGGGAAATCTGAATCTGCCCAGTGCGATTTCAGCCAGTGTGAGGAAAGCGAGAGCAACACCACTCCAGCCACCACCTCCGTGCTGCCACCTCTCTCCTGGGTGCCTCTTGATCCCAGCCAAGGTGAGGGACCTTCCTGGCTCTCCAGAGCCCTGCAGCCATCAGTCCCTGACCCAGTCATGTCACAGCCATTGCAATCAGTGGACCTCCTACCTGCCCCAGGGAGGACACCTCTCCTGGACGGGCAACTGTCACCTGCTTGGAAGCAGGTGCATCACCCAAATGACCTTTCAGGATCCACTGGGAGAAATAAGAGAAGGCTAGAGGGCAGGCTACAGTGGCTCAGCAGGCAGAGTTCTCTCCTGCCATGCTGGAGACCCGGGTTCGATTTCCTGGGCCTGCCCATGCAAAAAAAAAAAAAAAAAAAGAGGAGAAGGCTAGAGAAGGAGAGATGTCTAGGACACAAGTCCGAGGAACAGACTGAGGATAAGGGCCACAGGCAAATTTTTTCCTTGAGCACTGACCTCAGGGAAGACTCACCTTTGGCCCTGGGGGCCCAGGGAGCCCTGGGGGGCCGGGCTCCCCTCTGCCTCCTCCAATGGAGTTGCCAGCATCGCCTTTCTCTCCCTGAGGATGCACAGTGGAGATGCCATCAGTGGGTCCATCTAGCTGTGGAGGGAGGGGGTCCCTTGCCACCCACTCATCTGTCTTTTCTCTCCGCATAGTGCAAAGAAGTGAAGGCAGTTTGCTGTCCCTGTTGTCTAAGCTGAGCTCTGGAGGGGACAGGTAGCTCCTTGGAGGGCTTGAGGATGGCTGGGGACCAGAAGAGGCCTTGGGAACCTTGGCCTGGTGAGATCTGGCAGTGGGATGTCAGGTGAGAATGGAGCTAGTTGCTGAAGGGAACAGGTTTAGAGCTGAAACAAAGGACCTGTCAGCACTGGGGACTGGAGCAGAGTTTCCCAAAGTGTGTTCCATGGAACATGCCTTCCATGGGTTGGGAATACTCAGTCTGTGAAATATGGTGTTAGGAAACAATGGGTTAAACAAGGCTCCATCGGCCTTCTCTGCAGGACTGCTCAGAGCCTTTTGCAGGCCAAGGAGCACTGTGACCTTCCCAGAGGGCCTGTCCTATAAAGCCCTCAACAAGCTTATTTGAATTCACATTTTTTTAAACGACATATTCTACAGAGCTAGTGTGCTGTGGAACGTATTTGGAGCTGATGCAGAGAAATCTGGCTGGATGATAGCCTATTGAGTTCTGTGATTTGGACAACTGCCCCAGGGAGGACGCCCCTCCTGGACGGGCAACAGTCCCCTGCTTGGAAGCAGATGCATCACCCAAATGACCTTTCCAGGACCCACTGGGAGAAACAAAACAGGCTAGAGAAGGAGAGGTGTCAGACACAAGTTCACAGGAACAGGCCGAGGATAAGGGTGGTTCCCCCCACCCCAAACAGATGTCCAGCTGTGCTCCAGCCCCTTTCCTTTCTGCCCAGCCTGGGAGAGGGGCATGTGCAATGCTGGGGCGTGTGGACATGGAAACAGGGTGTGGGTGGGGATGGGCACAGAACCCCCATTCAGAGTTCCTCATTTCCTACCTTGTACCCGAGGAGGCCGGGGAACCCTGGGGGGCCTGCAGCCCCCTTCTCACCCTGCGGGGGAAACACAGGCAAGGGTTAGGGATTGTTTCTCCAGGATGCCTGCAAAGGCACCGGCCCCACCAGCTTAGGGCCTCGACTTCTGCCTGTCCTGCCCCTGGCCCCTTCATGGCTGCTCTCTGAAGGGCTCCGCCTCCTGCCAGCCCCCCAGCCCGGCTCCTCCCCAGGCACCAGCTGGCCACTTCACACTGGCATTGCGAGCCCCAGGCCGGGAGTACTGGGCCCATTCCACGCACGCAGGGAAGGACAGTGCAAAAGTCAACAGAAACTCAGGCTCTTTGTGGGAGACGCAGGGGGTTCAGGATGCCGGCAGTTGTGGAAGCTTCCCCTCTTAACCATTACACTCTTTTTTTCCATGTTCTTGTTCTCTGCCTCTTGGAAGCCCCCAGCCTCTTCTGACCACCTCCTCCCTACTTCTAGGAATGACCGAAACCATTTGTCCAGAACTTATCCTTTGGGGGAATAGCTTGAGAAGTTTGCCTTCTGTCATGGTCAGGTTCATGTGTCAACTTGGCCAAGTGGTGTTACCTGTTTGTCTGGTTAGGCAAGTGCTGGCCTGTCTGTTGTGATGAGGACGTTTCATAGAATTAAATCATGATCATGTCAGCTTATTCCATTCGTAATCAGCCAAGGGGAATGTCATCTGCAATGAGTGATGCTTAATCTGACCACTGAAAGCCTTTTAAGGAGGATTCAGAAGAGACAGGCTCTTCTGTTTCGGCTGGTGAGCCTCTCCTGTGGATTTCGTCCAGACCCTCCATCGGAATTGTCGGCTTCACAGTCTGCCCTGCAGATTTTGGACTCTATGTTCCCACAGTTATGTGAGACATTGTTATAAATTTTATATTTATGGATATTTCCTGTTGATTCTATTTCTCTAGAGAACCCTAACACACCTTCCTAATCAGCTTCTTCTACTAATGAAGAACTCTGGTTGTTCTTTTCTTTTTTAATGACATGAATCAGACAGCCCCTTAGAGGTACTTGAGCCCACCCCACCCCTCTCCTCACTTTATAGATGGAGAAAGCAACAAGCCAGCTCTAGAAACTAGCTCTCCCGATGCTCTGTCTTCTATGCTACATGACTTAATTTTTGCATTCACAGATTGTTCAGTATTAGGTCAGCACTCCAAGAGCAGCCTGCCAGTGGATGTTAGTGTCAGGTTGGCCCAAGAACTCCCATTCCCTATGGCTCAGAGTAACAGAGTTCTCTCACATGTATTAATATGAGCTGAAGGTTCTGGAATCATTACTTGGAAAGACAAATTTTCCAGCTAGAGGCACAAAAGATGCCACCCGTAATCTGTGGACATCATCTCCTTTCCACCTGCCCTTGGGTAGAAGCTGAATTGCAAAATGGCCCAAAGCTGGCGAAGGGGCAATGAGGATAGCCACGCAAGGGCCCAGGTGACAGGAGAGAAGGGGAGCCCTGAGGAAGCTCCTGGGGAAGTGCCATAGCCTGGGCACCTCCTACCCCCTGCCCTGACATGGACCAGGCCTGAAGGGAAAGGATACAAGCTCCTGCCCTACAGAAATCCTGGGGGGTGGGAGAGAGGGTGAAGTCCTTCCTCTTGCTGGGCTTTTTCTCCGAGGTAACCAGGCTTTCGAGGAGGGAGGGTATGCTCCAGAGTGCCAAATTCTGAACCTCTGCCAGGTCATCCTGTGGCCAGCCCCCTCTTCCTGGGGCCACATGCTCCCCCAGCACACTTCAGACAGCACACCAGCCGCGGGCGTGGGCAGGGAGTGGGGACCAGCAGTGCCGGGATGTGGGAGGCACACACCCAATATGCAATATCCTACCCTCTGCCCCCTCTTTCCCGGCAAACCTGGGGGCCCCGTCTTCCCTGCTGCTCCTGGGTCTCCCTTTGAGGTAAGAAGAGAAAGTCACTGATAAGAGGACAGGGTGGGGGTGAGGATGGGGAGGAAATGACCATATGCCAGAGTCTCCAAAGTGGGGTCTACAGGGTACTCGTCCCATAAAATGCTCTTCTTAAAAAAGAGAAGATGCCCTGGTTAAAAAAGTCTGGGGAATGCTGCATAGCACATTTCCTATTAGAACTTCCTAGTGCACGTTGCTATATTAAAGGCTCTGAGAAGGCCTGCAGTAAAGAAATCTGTATATTTTTAACCCAGTATTTTTCAAACTTATTTGGCCATGCAAGCTTTTTGTCATGCTACATCTCTTATCATTCTAGATGAAATAGAGAGAGGATGCTGTGGGCAAAGGGGACAATAGCCACTGCCCACTGGCGTTGGCATGCCAACCGGCCTCTTACGATGGTATGTGACTGAGCCTAGTGCCACCCCCCAGTAGGTCCCCAGCCCTAGGCCAGTCTCAGGGGTCCAAGAGCAAAACAACCTCAGCCCTCCCACCTCCAGCCCACCCCCAGTGCACCATGCAGCCCAGGACTTTCCCTCTGCATCAGTACCTTGGCTCCAGGGGTGCCTGGCTCACCCTGCGTGGAAATAAACAGAAGAATCAGGTAAAGAAACAAGCAAGGGAGATTGAATAAGCAAAGGCGCTCTGGGGGGAGGTGAAGGGCTTTCCTTTGCCCAGGCCCGAGGAAACCCACTGGGCTGCTGACTTCTTTGGGGAGGGGTGTCCTTATTTATCTAGGGCACTGCCTCACGAATGCCTCTAGTCTAGCAAAATATCAGGCTGGTGGAAAATAATGCCTTATGGCTTCTCTTTCTCTCCTGCTAACTGATTTCTTCCTTGAGGAAGGGGGCCAGTCTGACTCAACTCTGCGTCTCCCAGAGCTTGCAGCTGAGCACGTGGCCTTGGAGCCCTGCTAACTGAATGAATGAAAGAGAATGGCCCGGTGAACGAGTGACTTTTCCTGAGCTGCGGCCGGCCGGGTTCTTCCTTTAGGTGAGGGGAGTGGCCGGAGCGAACGTGGGAGGCACCCAGAGGCGGGGTGAGGAATGGATGGGCATTTGGTTTGGCCTCAGCACCCGCTTGGCGCCCGCCCTCCTGTAAGTGGGCCTGCCCCAAAGAATTTCAACTTTGAACACCTGTGCTTCTGGGGTGTCCCCACCCCCTTATCAGCCAACCAAATGGGCCATTAGGGTGAGGGCTCAGGAGAAGGACTCCTGTTCTCTTTGAGGCTTTGAAAGCATGTAGCTACTGAATTCTAGAGCACCAAGGAAGGGACTGGGCTCCCTTTCTATATTAGCAGCCTGGCCAAACCTTTAATTTGAGAACTGGTAACTTTTTGCTACTTAGTTGTAAATCTTAGTTAAACCTCTATTGTTCAGGGTTGTATATCTGCATAAATGTTGCTTTAAGAAAAATGTTTCCCAGTTCTGTCTGCTGGATCCCAAGGCCCCCAGTGAGGGACTGTCATTCTCGCTCCATCTCTCCAATCCTGTCCCTGATATGTTGAGTTCAACTGACCTTCATCCCAGCCACGGCGATTCCTGGGAGGCCCTGGCGGGGAGGAAAAAGGCTTGAAGATTTTCTGCAGGGCTGTGGGGAAAGACCGCCCTCCCTTGGTGAGGTGTGAAGGAAGCCTCCTGCTCCTGCCTGCCGCCCTCCCACCCACCTACTCATTTCCCAGGTTCTACCAGGAGTGTATGGGTGGCTGACGTGGGGGCATCCCTGGAGTGGAATTAGGTAGGTGGGGCTTCGTGAGAATGTGAAAGGAGGAGGCGACGGGAGGGGAAGGTGGGTGGTAGAACCAGAGCTGTGGGGAAGGGGAGGACAGTAGCCCCTGAGTGTGCAAGAGGGATTATCCTCAGTGGCAGCTCTCTGGCCCTCTGCCCTCACAGCCTGGGGAGCAGCTGGGGTGAACCCATTTTCAGCCCAGCCCAGGAACTTCTACATTGAGGTAAAAATGCTTCCAAAAGCACCACTCTGTAAATCCCAAGGGGAGATGATTTTGGATGGGGTGGGGGGGGTCCCTACTCCCCACATGGGCTTCAGGACTGCCACAGAGCTGGGGGCATCTGAGCAGGCTTCCCATGACCCAGAGATGCCCAGGAGGGGCTCAGACCCCAGCACCTCTGGCTGAAGGATGGGCCAGTGTGGCCAGGGGAGGGGACCAGGGGAGGAGTTGGGCAGGGCGTGAGAAGGAAGAGGGCTGATGAGCTGAGCCTCCTGGGGGTTCCCCAGAGCCAGGGGGGAGGTTTCAAGGTAAAGAAGGGAGGTGGCAGGGAGGGGCAGGGCACCTTTGCTCCATGTCTGCCTGGCATCCCCGGCATGCCCCGTTCTCCCTGGAGAAAGAAATGAGGAAAACATCGAGCAGAGGCCCACACCAGGGTCCCGAGGCCTAGGAGCCCTTCCAGGGGATGGCGGCCACAGAGGTTGACCCCCCCACAGTGAGGTGGACTGGCAGGAAGGCCAGGGTTCACATTTTGGGAAAGGCCCCCAGAGCCAGCAGCTCGTGGGTAAGGCCAGCGGTGAGGCTGGGTGGCTTGGCAGGCCGTGCCTCGGACGCAGGGTGGTGGGGCATGGCTGAAGCAGGAGCTGCTTGGCCCCTTCCTGATGAGTGCCTCTCTTGCTGGCCCCATCTAGTATTTCCCGGCCCTATTTTTATTCCAGCAGCTTTGCTACGATGGTGCCTGCTGGATGAGCCAGATGGGAAGACCCCTCGCTCCCTTTTCTGGGGTTCTTTTTCCTCCCTGGTTATGTGGGTCCAGCTGTTCCCAAGGGCACGTCAGCCTTGGCCCCATGTCAGCCTGTGCTTTGGGGGTGGGGGAGGCATGGAAGCGGCACTTCCTGCCTGCTTCTCCGCCCTCTGTTCCTGACTGCGCCTTTTCAGAGACAGAGCCATCACCTGTCTCAGCTATCATGGGGTTTTCTCGACCATCTTGGCACTGTCTGAGCTTCACTTCAACCTCTCTCACCTCCTGATGAAAATGCCAATATCATGGTGGGGGCTGAGACGGGGAAGGAGGAGGGGGCTATAATCTTTCCTCCTTGGAAGAACACACCAGGACGGAGGCGTGTCGCTGGGGATGTTAGCCAGTTACAAATGGGAAACTGGGGGTGGGCAAGGGGAGCCTATTACCTGCCTGATCAGAGAAGCAGGGGCTCGACCCCAGCTTGAAGCCTTCCCCCAGGGCCCGGGACGTTGCCCAGCTACAGGCGACAGCTCACAGCCAGCCTGCTGCTGTCTCAGCCCTCTGGAGGCCGGCGCTCTGCAATGGGCAGTGTGGAGCCCTGAACAGACCAGAGCGCTGAGGCCTGTGGCTGTGCCTCGATTCCAACAGGCGTAAGGCGGAGGGGACAACGTGGCCCCACCTGGCCGCCATCTCTTTGGCTGTCCACTCTCTCCCTCTCTGCCATCAAGTCCTAATCCACCTTCTCCTAAGCAAGATTAGCGCTGTTTCCGAACTCTCCCCTCCATAATCCACCCACCACCTGGCAGTCAAGTGAGCGTCCCCGGCTGCAGGCTGGCTGGTGATTCTGTCCTGCCGGGTACTGCTGGGAGGAAAGGGGCAGACTCCTGTGCCTGGCACTCGGCTTCTTTCCTGGCCTCTTTATCGACATCCTGACACCAATCAGCTACTATCTGTTTCTCCAAAAGTACCCTCTGTTTTCATGATGCCATGCCTTTAGCCTCCTCCTTCAACTGTTTCATTGTTCAGGGCCCTGGTTATCACCAGCTCCTCTGTGAAGCCTTTTGCTCCCCCTCTTACCCCAGGGCAGTTCCTCACCACAGCGGGGTGTAATCTGCATAGCCTCATGTCTGCCTCCTGGATGGTTTCAGTCTCATTCTCTTTGGGCTAGGTTTCCAAATTCTTCAAAAAGCTTAATATCCTTAGCTCCAAATAGTTGAGCTCTCCCTCAACTCGACCCTACTGGTGACCCCTGAGCCACAGGCTGGGGTGTCAGAGCTCAGAGAGTGACCCATAGCAGATGGGCCAGTATCCCAAGCCTGCCCAGGCCATTGAGCTCTGACATCCTTCCTTCACCTGCTCCCAAAGAATCCTCTCCAATGTGGGAGCAGTTGCTATTCCTGTTTCACAGGTGACACACTGTGGCTCAGAGAGGCCAGGTAAGATTGCAAAGGCTGTGCACTGTGTAAGAGACAGAGCAGGATTTAAATACCAGTCCTTTGGCCACCAAAACCCAGGTGCCCATTTCTCTTGGCTAAACCCAAACAGCAAATGAGCTGATGTGCCGCCTGCTTCCATCAAGCCCGCTCTGCAGACTGAAAGCAGGGCAAAGCCTCTGCGGGAGGGCCCTTAGGTCTGTGGCCCTTAGGGGTGGAGGGGTCAGTGTGAGTGCGTGGCGCCACCCAGAGCTGGGACTTTCACCACAGGCACCCAGAGAAAAGGGGCTGGGAGGGCCCAGCCTGCATGCGCAGTCTGCTCTGTGGCCAGCAGAGGGCGCCACGGGATCTTCCCTGAAGTCAGCAAGGGCAGCTGTCTGTTCTCAATCTTCTGACCCCCTCACAGCTTGGAGCTGTCCAAGGGGAATGATTCCCAAAGCTCCCTCCTCAGGAGAGGGGCCAAGGGCTCCTTGCGAACATTCCAGCCTGACCCAGGAGGGTCGACTCAACCCCTAGTTCCCTGGGTGGTCAGCGTGGGAGCCCCCGCTATTCAGGGATATCCCATGTGTCATTCTCTTCCTTTCCTCAGTTTACTCTCACTGCCACCCCCCTCCTTGCTCCACCTCTGTAATGAGTCCATTAACTGGACTTGAAGTTGACTTTGTCTGTGTGGCCTCAGAGAAGCCTCTTTCCCTCTCTGGGTCCATGGTGTCACCAAAAGGTGGAGGAGGATGGCCACCTCCTGCTGGGTCCTGCCCCTCCATCGTTCTCTGTCACCCATAGCCCTGCCTCCGCTGCCCTGCACCCTCCTGAGGAGGGGGAGAGGCCAAAAGCTGGAGAGGTGACCCTTAGGGCTATTGGCAGCTCCCCAGTTTTAGCTGGGGGGGGGTGTCTCAGCCGTTTCTGCTCCCCCCTCCTCCTGCCCAGGAGGACAGCTGCAGGGGTGGGGTGAGGAGGGCAGGGTCTGCAGCACCGCTAGTCTCTGGGCTCCTGCCGCTGATCCCTGCCTGGGCTGAGCAGACAAAACCCTGGGCAAGGGTCCTAGCTAATTGGGACTGTCCTCAGCCTCTGCTGGGCTGAGTGTGGAGAGACACGGGTATGTTCTCAAGGGAGATCTGGGCCCCTTGGAGGCCCCTAGGGAGGCAGCCCTCCTCGTTAGGCGGCTGACCCTCGCCCCTTCCCTCCCCTCCGGGTCAGGTCTCCTAATTCTGCAGATGACCCAGTTTCCCCTGAGTCCCCTCCGGGGACCTTTCCTGCCCTCTCCCCTTTGCAAAGCAGGAAGCAAGGGAGGCCCCGCTGACCCCACTGCAGTCTCTCTCCACTCTCATTAGTCTCACCCTTCCAGGGCTTGTCTCTGTGGGCTGGCCTCAGTCAGACCTCTGACCTAGGGAGTCCGGCTCATCATAAACCAGACAGCATCAACTCCGGGACACTGGCTGGGGCGAAGGGGGTGGCGAGAGTCATGATCAAGGACCCCGGGGCCGCCCTGGGCAGAGGCATATGTGCAGGGGTGGGAGGGGGCTGCCTGTGTGTGGCTGTGGAGAAGGGAGGACAAACGATAAATGCCCTTCTCTTCATGGCACTTTCCTGCGCGGCAGGAGCTCTAGAGGCTCCTTCTTTTCCATTTTCCCTCTTAAAACTTTTCCTGTGTATAAGGTTTAAATTGTTTGGAGTTGCACTGAATTTCGATGCTAACTCAGTCTGCCAAGCCTGAAGGGCCTCCATTTACCGGCTCTACCAATGCCTTCCCTTGTCTTCCCAGCACCACAGATTCTGGGCCATTCTGCAGGTGGGGAGGGGGCACTGCGGGCACTCCAGGCATGGACCTGCTGCGAGCCAGGCCTCTGAGGCCAGCCCGGGCCCTACCTACCACGCTGGGAAGCTGGCTTTTTTGCCTTGATGCCAAGAGCCAATGCCCAATTTCTGGCACGGAAGGAGTAGATTCCAGCCATTGTGGCTGAGAAGGCTCTGGGTGAGCATAGGTGGGTAAAGAGGACGCTGCCCTGAAAGACCCTGAGGGCCCCTCCGAGACCTGACTGTTAGGCCCCCCCCAGCTGGGCCCTGCATGTGAGCTCCTTGCGGCATCCACAGGCTCTCTGCTCTGGCCCCAGCTTCCTAGTGGGAAGGCCTGTCCTTTACCGAGATGACAGGATGGAAGGGGGCTCCTTGCAGCACCGGCCTCCATGTGTTCGTCCTGTGGGGGTGGCCTGTTAATTGATGATTTACTGTTTGTTGAACAAGCCAGGCTGGGATTTGGTAAGAGGAAGCAGTCTGCAAGAAGGAGGGGGCTTCCAGAAGGGTTCCCCACCCAAGCAAAGGTCCAGCCAGGGAAGCGGGCAGAGATGAATGGACCTTGCACACGTGAGGCCGTCGAGCAGGCGGGGTCCGCGCTGCAGTGGAGCTGGGCTCTGAACACACACACTCTTTGTTCTCTGCAGGGGAGGGGGAAGGCCTGGCTGAGTGGGTGGGGTGGGGAGTGGAGGGCTGGGGGGTGGGAGGAGCCAGAAGGCAGCTCGGGCCTCACGCCTGGACCAGGTCCCTTTCCCAGGCTGAGAAGTCGGGGAGAGGCGAGCTAATGCCCTCCTGCCCCCTAAATAGCTCCCAGACCTCCCTTCTGGGAAAAAAAGCAGCTCAGTTCCTGCTTCCCTGCCCCAGCCAGCCTCCAGCCCAGAGAGGGCTGGAACCACGGAAATGCCAAGCCCTGCAGTAATTAGGGCCAGCAGGAAGTGATCCGAGGTATTACCTTGGCCGGACGCCCCACCTCAGGCCAGGGCTTTGGAAGGGCGGCTGGCTTGTAATCTCGATTGGAGATCACTAGATTTTGCAGTTCAGTTCCAAAAAGAAAATCAACCCTAATTACTCTGCAGAGTCTGGAGTGCAGAAGGAGAGGCAGGGCTCAGAGAGCACAGGCTGGGGGCTGGAGACGAAGGGCTGGAGCCCCTCTCCGCCCCACGAGGCCTCAGGCCTGGGGCCCACGTCTCAGTTCTCTGACCTGTCTTTAATTTAAACGGTCTGGATGTCTCCACGGGGATTCCATGGCTTTGAAAGAGATTGCTGTCCCCACACCAGAAGGCTCCTGGGTCTCGGCCTCCATCTGTAGCCCTCTGCCGTATGCGAATGTCACGCAAAGCCCGTGCCTATGCAGGTCCTCTGGGAAACAGCGGGTGGGGGGAGGCTAAGGGACAGCTGTGGTGGAGGGTTGAGAGAAGCTGCTTCTCCTGGCCTTAGTGGACGTCCTGGCACCAGCCCAATCCCGGGGGAGTCATTCCACTAGAATCCATGCCAATTGTCAAACCACTGTCCTTCCGTCGTTCTTTGGCTAAAATGATACATCAAAAACCCCACTTTCTCTGCCACTGACCCTCAGATACTGCTCAGAGGCAGCAGCCTAGAGGCTCAGGGAGAGGCCTGAATCCAGTCACAGATTTTTCTCACAAGAAAGGTAACACCTCAACACCCACCTCCTTTCTTTGCAGTTGAGGAGAAGGGGGGGCAGGTCTACTGGAAATTGTGGGGTCCTCCTGGGCTTAGAAGATGCATGCAATAAGTACTTAGAGCAAGACTTTGGGGTCAGACTGACACGGGTTGGATTTGTGACCCCAATGCGCCCCAGCTGGGACCTGGGGGGCATGGGCCTCTGTGAACCTCCTTTTGTTCATGCCGAAACTGGAGATAAGAATAAAATCTACCTCATGGGGTTGTTATAAGGACTCAGTAAGAAGGGTGCACGTCCCATCCAGGTCCACAGCCTGCCATGTGGAAGAGGCTCCGCTGGTGGCCACGATGGCAATAGTTTTCATTCTACTGAACCGGGTCTGCCCACCCGGCGCTGGCTCTGGCCGGCGGGCTGGGATCAGCTGACCCGTTCACAGAAGGACCAGGGAGGGGTGATGAGGAGGCCAGCACGCCCAGAGAAGGAAAGGCCGTGGCCTGGCCCAGCGCTGTAGCGCCTGACCATGGGACTCTCCTCTCCCAAGGCTTTGTCTGGGGACACACCACAGGCCACCAGGAACTTTGCTGCAGTAACAAGCGGCTGCAGCGCGAGGTGCTTGACCTCCAGCCCTGATCTGAAACCAGAGCGGCCCACAGCCTGCAGGAGGTGCACCGGACACCAGCCAGGCCTTCATGCAACCCCGAGACTCACACTCAGACCGCCAAACGCATCCCCACAGCACACCGGTCAGAAGTGCCAGCTCAGATGCACCTAGAAAACAGCTCTCACTAGGCTTCGAGATGAACAGGCTTACACTCCAGCAATACTGGTCAATCCTCTTAAGAGACAGCCAAGGCTGCAATATTTTAAATACACCAGATTTGCAACATAGTGAGAGTAGATCAATGCTATACATTTGGATCCAAATGAGTACCACATGGATGCCAGCCATCCTTGCACTGTTTAGGCAGGAGGAATTGGCCCAAAACAGAGTGGGCTTTGGTCCCGGGGGGATGCAGGAAAAGCTTGCCCTGCTGGCCTGCCTGGCCTCTGGGAGGACACCAGGCCTGGTCCAGAAGATGGGGCTGGTGTGGGGGTGAGGGGGGGGAGGCGTGGACAGAACAAATCATTAGCAAACTTCACAGGTTGAGAAATGTCTTTGCTGGGAGTTAAATTCCAACCAGTGCTGAAAGCAAGGCCTCCCTGCCTGCATGTTAGGTTGCCAGCACAGAGAGAGGCTGCTTGTGGGGATGGAAATGGCCCATGGGTTATTTCACAGCCACCTCCCTTCCACCCGCCAGCTACGAAGGGTGGCTGCACGCCCTTTGCCTCAGCTCCCAGGGTGCCCACCTGCCGGGGCCTGCTCCTGTTTTAGGAACCTGGCTGGGAACCTGTCCTCCCAACCTCTTGAGCAAGTCAACCTGCATGCCAGAGCCCACTCCCCAGGCCTTTATTGCAAGCAGAGAGCAGCAAGGGGAAGAGAGAGAAGGGTGGACAAGAGCAGAAGGTTGGGGCTAACTGGTAAGGGTAACCTGTGACAGCCGAGCCTGGGGGCAAACCCACGAGCAGGCCTTCACCTCTGCACCTGGCATAATCACTTGCTAGCTGTGCAACTGGGGCAACACATTGACCCCTCTGAGTTTCTGATCAGTACAGTGGGGATAACGAGCTTTAACTGCTGGTCAGGGAGTAGATGGACTCTGATTAAACTACAGATGTGAGATCAGCCTTTGATCTCAGCTTACTGAGGCCAAGCAAGCTTCAGCCCTGGGAAGCAGCCCCTCTGCTGCTGGCCATCTCCTCCCCGTGCATGCCTTCTAGCCTTCTGCTGGACTGGAGGCCCTGATGAGTTGATAACAGGAAAGAGGTCCCAGCAGAGGGAATGGTGCTGAGATGTGGGTGCCGAGACCCACTGGGAGCTGGTTGGCTTTGGGAGGCTGGTGACACCAGCAGGGCATAGAGAAAAGCCTTGATGATAGGCTGGGACAAATGGAGGCAGCAGGAGCCTTCCAGAGATCTAGAGAGGCAGTGGCAGGAGCTAGTGGCCTCATAGACCCCCTCCTCCCCTTGGGTTCCAGGAGAAGACATCCCTGTGAGAGCAGAGGGGAGTGCCTGATTGAAGAAGATCCCTTGTGAGATCCAAGAGCAGTGATGCTTCTGACAAGTCCTGGGCATGGATGAGAAATGGCTCAGACAGAGAGGCCCAAGGAGGCTTGACCTCCTAGAAAATTAATACCTCACACAAAGCTGGGGGTGGCTCCTCTCCTGGGTTTAGGGAGCCAACTATGTACTATGTCCCAGGAAGTGTTGGCTTTCCTGAGCTGGAAGGGACTTTAATCCAGTCTCCCATCTGATTTACAAACTTCTCTTAACACATCTTAGACAAGCACTTATCCAGACTCTACTTGAATCCCTCTGATGACGGAGAACTCTCTCCCTCCCAAGGCACCTGTGGCCATTATAAAGCTCCCTCCTTAGTGAGCTGAAATTGTTCTCCCTGTAGGTTTCACCCATTGGCCCATGTTCTCCCCTTCCACACTATGGCCCTTTGTGTATCGTGTGACACCCTGAGCCTTCTTTCCCCAGGGCCACTCTCCCCAGATTCTCAGGAGCCAGAAGCTACCCCTGTCAGCAGGAACATGCTGCTTTTCTCCGAAAATTCAAAGCAAAAAAGGTTGAAATACTTTCCTCACCAATTGAGCCTAGGATTATTACACTCAGAGGACCAGCCCCTCCATCTTTGTGACACTCCAACCCTAGCTGAGACCTCTCCAACCTCAGGACCATCCCCACCCCCTCTGAACTCTATTCTGGATGGACCCAGTCTTCCAGTCTGCCGCAGCACAAAGACGCCCTGTAGCCCAACACCGAGCCGAGCCG
>PVIY010038997.1:0-23445 GCA_004026745.1 Myrmecophaga tridactyla
TTTTTTCTCTATTATCGTTTTATTTCTTTTTCTGATGTCTTTTTATTTCTTTTTCTAAATTGATGCAAATGTTCTAAGAAATGATGAATATGCAACTATGTGATAATATTAAGAATTACTGATTGTATATGTAGAATGGAATGATATCTTAATGTTCTTTTGTTAAGTTTTTTAATTAATAAAAAAGTTTATAAAAAAATTTGGGAAGTTTTCTGCCAATATTTGTTTTAATTTTCCTTCCACCCCTTTCTGTTTTTTTTCTTGTTGTTGTTCTGGAACCACCATAAGGTGTATATTAGTGCTTGATAGTATCCCACAGGACTTGTAGTCTCTATTGACTTTTTTCATTTTTCTGCTCCTTAGCCTAAATCATTTCAATTTTCTTGTGTTCTGGTTCACTGATTCTTTCTTCTGCTAGCACCAATCTTCTGTTGAAATCCTCTAGGGTGTCTTTCATTTCAGTTACTGTGATCTTCAACTCTGGTATCTCTGTTTGGTTCCAGACTTGGGTAATTTCCTTATTCATTTGCACTGATAAGTACGGTGGGAGTTAGGTTCAGGTGTCAACTTTTCTAGGTGATGGTGCCTAGTTCTGTTGCTGTGGACTTCAGTCATTAGCATGTGAAATTCATCTATGGCTGACTATATCTGATTATATCATTTCCAAGGGAAATGCCTTCTGCAATGAAGAGGTTTAATTTAATTAGCTGGAGGCTTAAAAGAGAGAGGTCAAAAGAGAGCTCAATGCAGCGCAGCCCAAGCAGTTCAGCATACCTCATTTCAGCACTCAAAATTCAGCCCGGACATTTGGAGATACAAAATGGAATTGCCCTGGGGAAGCTGTTGGAACCTAGAAACCAGTACAGAAGGCTAGAAAACATCACCCTGTGCCTTCCCATGTAAGAGAGAACCTCAAATGAAAGTTAGCTGCCTTTCCTCTGAAGAAATACATGCTTTTAACTAAATAAATCCCCTTTTATTAAAAGCCAATCTGTCTCTGATGTGTTGCATTCTGACAGCTTTGGCAGACCGAAACAAGTACTCAACTGAAAATTCAAGGGTGACCCTTTGCAGAGTCCTAGAGCAGTTTCACTGTGCGCTCTTTCCCCTCTGGTGCTTAACTTTCCAAACTCTAGCTGCCTTGGCCTCCCTGGAATTAGCCCCCTCAATTCAAGTAGGCTACCAGGTTCTACCTCTGTTCTTTCTCCAGCCAGTTAATTGGGGTAATCATAGGTCTCACTTCTTTCATTTCTCCTCTTTTAAAGCTTACTGTCCTGCATTGAGTGAAATTCAATGTCTGGAAACTGTTGTCTCATGTATTTGTCTAACTGGGTGTGCTGGTTTGAAACTGTTATATACCCCAGAAAAGCCAAGCTTTTTAAATCCAATTTTGTGGGTGCAGACCTATTGTTGGGTGGGACCTTTTGATTAGGTTGTTTCCATGACGATGTGACCCCACCCATTTGAAGTAGGTATATCAGCTTATTGGCGCCCTTTAAGAGGCAAACATTTTGGAGAAATGTTCAGTCATATTTTTTCTTTCAAGAGTTTCCTAATTTTACTTTTGGATCATCATTTTTGTATGCTTCATTATTTCCTTTAATATATTCTCAGGTAAAGTAGGTTGATATCTGTAAAAATAACATATGGGCAAAGGTGATAAATGAGGTATTCTAATTTATACATAGTTAAAGGGTCAACATAATGAAAAGAAATTGCAAGATCAGAAGAACATCTGGGGCTCTCTACAGGAGGATAATAGTTATAATCCCAGTTCCAAAAGGTTTTAGGTAGATAACCTTTGATTAAGTGCCATTCTGTACAAAGGGTTGAAAAGCTTCTATTCCAGTGGTATCTCTGGAATCTCCTGCTTCTATGTTTATAATTTCCATGCATTTCCCCAGTGCAAAGTCTTCAATGGAGGAACCATGTGTACATGTGACCATTTTAAATGCATCAACAAATCTCTATATCCTGTTCCTCCACTCACGTAGCCCTGCTTTACATAGGGCTTAAATCTCTCACGTAAATGGATTTTTCAGGGTCATATTTTGAAAGAAGCCATCTCAAATTGTCCAGTATGACATATCATCTGCTTTCATAAACCAATCAGCATCTTCTAAATAATCGTCATAAGCATAATGAAAAGGTTTAATTGTTTTCCAGTATAGTTGACTCTCCCTTATTTGGTGTTTAAGCCCACAGTAAGGAAGTCTTTATTTTCTTCTGAACTCATAAATAAAACTTTATTACAACTTGGAACCCATGTAGCTTTGATGTGCTTGGCCTTTTTCTCTAAATTTTGAGGTTCTGTCATAACCCAGCAAAGAATTTTATCCTTCTGATAGAGTTTTTCACCGATGTCTGTGTCCTCATCTTTATGCTGCCTGGCATCTAAACTGAAGTTCATCTGTCTTTCTAGGTGATTCTGTCCATTATCATTTGAATGTCTAGCATGAAGATCATTATGAAAAATATTAGGCTGGGTATTATTTTGTTCTTCCAACAAAATACCTATAGCTGAGAACATTAAAAAGAAAAAAAGTCCGATTGTTGATCCACAGAAGAAGATTAAAATATTTAGCCAAGATTTACAAACCATTCCCGAAAGTGTTTTTCATCAGTTCTTTTATCATGGCTTCTTTAAACTTAAGTTCTTCGTTAATGTTCACCTCTCTGTTGCTAAATTTTGGCAAGTAGTTCTTGTAATGGTGCTTGTTTTGGCTTGCTAAATGCTGACATCAGCGGCGGCTCCCTCTCGGCTCTCGGCTCTCGGGGGTGGGGGTGGGGATGGGGGGCTGTGAGGGGCCGACCCGGAGCCGGCCACCCTGCCGGTCTGAGACAGAAGTGTCCCAGGGTGCTAGCGGGGGCCCCTCCTCCCGCCCAGATCCTGTCCTGAGAGTGCAGCCGGTTCCTAGGCACAGATTTTAACCCATTGAACAGAATAGGAAATCATGAGTTTGTGCTAACATAAATAAATGAACGAATGCATTTAAAGTTTGGTAAAGAAAAGGACACATGCAATTCCCAAGGATCTACCCAGAAAATAATTAACTACCAAGCAGACATTCCCATAATAAAGTGATCGAGGTGAACATCATCAGTAATGTGCCATCTGATAGAATTCAGTGAGAAGAAAAGGGGATTGTTGCTGTGTTATTTCTGGTAAAGATTTGAAACCTAAATCTAATCAGGAGGAAGCGTCAGACAAAACCAAATTGAGGAGTATTCTACAAAATCACTGCTCTGAAATCTTCAAAAGTGTCCATGTCATGAGAATCCAAGAAAGACCAAGGAACTGATCCAGAACCAAAGAGACCTGATACTTAAATAAAATGTATGATTCTGAGTTATAGCCTATTGTTATGCATGACACTCTTGGGGCCGGAGGATTGAAAAGTAGTAAATGTGCCAATGTTAAGTTACTGATTTTAATGGTTGTATTGTGGTTATGTAGGAGAATGTCCTTTTTATGGGAAAACCCCTAAGAATATGAAGATGAAAGGGTATCAGGTTGTCAACTTATTCTCAATTGTTCAGTATAAAGAAAGTCTTTGTATTGTACTTCCTAATTTACTGCAATTTTTTTAATTAGAATTTTTTTTCAAAAAGTCTTGTAACAAGCTAGAAGTTGAAGAGACTTCCTTAATCTAAAACAGTAGAAGGAATGTATAAAAACCTACAGCACATATCACACAAGGGTGTAATGCGGAAAGCATTCCTTTTAAGATTAGGACCAAAACAAGGACGCCTGCTATCACCACTTTGCTTTGATTCACTGTTGTGTTAGAGGTCCCAACTAGTACAGGAAAAGGGAAAAAATGGGGTGTGGATAAGGGTTGGAAAATTCAAAACAAAACAAAACTGTCTTCATTTGGAAACAAATCAGCCTATCAGTATAGAAAACCAGGAGAATTCGCAATTCTTGAAATTAGAAAATTCAACCAGATAAATCAACACATAAAGATCAAATGTACTGCTAATCACCAAAATAATTGTGAAATATGGTTATAAGAATTTATCATTTACCAGAGCAATAAGAAAAAATGAAATTCCTGGGAATAAATCTAAAAATATATGTGTAATAATTTTAAAGACCATGTTATAAAACGTTTTTGAGTCATTAAGAAAAAGACCCAATTGAAACCTCAAGAATATAAAATATAATTTCTGAATTTCTCCTGAAGTTGGTGAAGTCGGTTATGCTGTCTCTGCAGCTGTAGAGCTCCCAGCCCCTGGGGAATGGAGAACTGAGCGGTATACAGCCCCACCACTGAGGAGGGGATCCGGGCCCCGCTAGGGGTGCCCCCGGAGGTCTTGCCTCCTACTTCACCCGGAGTTGGTTCTCATGGCATCGGTGCACGCTCAAAGGTTCGCAGCTGTTGCTGTCTCTGCTGGTCTTCATCTGTGAGGAAGTTGTATCACAATGTACTTTGTGTGGAAGACTTTACTTTTTTGAATTTGTAAGCTGCAGTGACTTCCTTCTCAGTCTCCTTATAGTGATTGTGTATTGTACTCCAGTTTATGACAGAGTGGATGATGTAAACGTAAAATCATCAGATTTTTATATTACTTTGGAACAGAATGTGCGTTTTTGTTGGCATCCATCATTTTTTGTTGCCACACTTGACAAGACCTTGGCTGAAATCATTGCAATTGTGTTTGGATTTTTGGCAAGCTTTAGGTTTCTCGTTGACTTTTTCACTAGGCTTTGTGAAAAACGACAGGAGTCCCAGCTGAGAAAACCTGAAACTACCAATAGGTCAAAATCTCTCACTGAACCACTTAATGCTTGAAGACTCTGGAGAACAGGTGTGTGTGGTTTGAAAGGATGTATGTACCCTAGAAGAGCCATGTTTTAAACCTAATCCCATTTGTAAAGGCAGCCGTTTCTTCTAATCCCTATTCAGCATTGTATGTTTGAAACTGTAATTAGATCATCTCCCTGAAGATGTGATTTAATCAAGAGTGGTTGTTAAACTGGATTAGGTGACCCGGTTCCACCCATTTGAGTGGGTCTTGATTAGTTTCTGGAGTCCTATAAAAGAGGAAACATTTTGGAGAATGAAGGAGATTCAGAGAGAGCAGAGAATACTGTAGCACCATGAAGCAGAGAGTCTATCAGCCTGCGTTTTGGAGATGAAGAAGGAAAATGCCTCCTGGGGAGCTTCATGAAGCCAGGAGAGAAAGCTAGCAGATGATGCCGAGAGAGAAACTGTGACTATGTTCACCATGTGCCTTTTCACTTGAGAGAGAAACCCTGAACTTCATCAGTTTCTTGAACGAAGGTATGTTTCCCTGGATGCCTTTGATTGGACATTTCTATAGACTTGTTTTAATTGGGACATTTTTTCAGCCTTAGAACTGTAAACTAGCAACTTATTAAATTCCCCTTTTTAAAAGACATTCCATTTCTGGTATATTGCATTCCAGCAGCAAGCAAACTAGAACAAGGTGCTACATAAGGTAGCAACTTTGCCTGATGCCCATGCCCTGGTAGAAGCACTTATAGAATTTGTGTAATTTAAATCACTTCTTTTGAAGCATGAGGGGAAGGGCAGGAAGGCAGTTATCTATTAATATTGGACTGTATGTCGGTCACCACAAATTAAGCCCGGAGGGGGTTTTGTTTATATATATATATTTTTGGTAATGGTTGGAACATCTTAAGTAATGATGTTTTGGGGGGTGTATGGGAAGGAAAATTCTTTAAATCGTATAGAATAACTGATGATAAATTATGCTGCCATTCTTTTAGAATGTTTTACTAGGCTCAACTTCCAAATTATGCTTTGTAGCTGTATAAGCAGCCTCATTTTGCTTGTCCTATTAGAAATTTTTTATTTTTAAATTAACTTGGTTAGTTATAAGTTTCTTTATTAGTAAAGGAAATGAAACAGATAATGATTAGATTATCTTCTGGTCACTGAAATTTAATGTATATTTAAGAGATCAATGTTCAAAATGTTGGTCTAGGCTTTTTTCCCTTAAAATATAATACCCAGGCTTTACTGCATCTCATTCAGCCTTAAAATTATGGATAATTATGACTTTTAGGATAATTATGACTAATTCTTTCTAAGACCTTTGTATCGTCTAAAATAAAATACATATGGGAGATGTTGGTATTTTATGTGTGTAAAAACAACAACATAAGCAACTCCATGTTTATGCTACACTTTTATTGTTGATGATATTGATTTTAAAAAATTGTTGTATAATTTAACATATAGAAAAATTGAAGGAACTGATATCAGGCCTAAAGACCAAAGATAAGAAAGATAAATCTTTTGCCTAATACAGTGAAAGTAGTTATAAAAGCAGACTTCAGCTACTTACCACATGTCTGAAGAGATGAATTCATGCTATGATTTAGAAAATGGTCCATTCCCATGTTTGCAGTTGGCATCTGATTATTTCTACTTAAATTAGTACAGCTCTGCTAAGCTCTCTTTAGTGTTTTCTTTGGACCCAGTCATCTTTTTAAAAGCCCAGCTAAGAAGTGAGTCATTGTAGTCTTTTTCATCTATTTAAGATGCTCATGCTTCCTTTTCTGTCTCCTTAGCACAGAGATCCATACAGTGCATCATCATCTGGCAGAGATGAACCTCTGGCTCTCACTCTTTCTTGTTGTTGGAGTGTGTGCAGCATAGAGTGCAGCAGGATCTTTTGTTCTCACATAGGTATTGCTGTATTTTCTCTTTGGAGGAGAACTTTTTAAGAAAGGGAGTAGCCAGGAGAATCCTGTCTAGATTAATATTGTTGATGGTATGAAAGCGTAGTCAAACCACTCAAGAGATTTCATAACAAGTTCTGATAATTTGGAAGAATTGTCTATTGCTAGCAGGCTGTCACATAGCCAAACAAATAGGGCACTTGGGATCAGGCCTTTCTGAATGAGTGGTTCACAGACTAAACCATTCTTGTCCTTCTAGATTTTTGTTTGCTAGTAAGTGATGAGCCTATGCATCAGGCCCTTCAGTACTTTGGTGGAAGTCTCTGAGCAAGGATATCTATCCGAAATAGTGGAATCATGTTTCCAATTATGCAATTTAATGATCCTATCCTTTTTTAAGTTTCTCATCTGCCATTTGTATATTGTAGATGGGTTTCACCTACATGAATGTGGCTAATGTGGTTCTCAGAAATTGGTCAATATGCCCAGCATCAGGTTCTACTCTGTTTACTAACTCAGGACCTTATCAATTTGTATCAGAGTTTGGATGCCAGTATTAACGGTGATGTCATCCTTCATGAATAGTTCTTACTGGGCATGTCATCTAAGAGATGAGAAATTGTTTGATTATTGGGTTTGCAAAGAAAGACCAGTTCAAAGATAACTAGTTTGTGGTGGACAGGTTCTGAAATTTCTCATCAAACTGTACTCCCGTCATTTTAAATGTCATCTAGATCCAGCTGGAATTCACAGCAAACCATCTGGCCTGCCTCAGGGTCCCCACCTATGCATTGGGTTCAGTTGAGTTTGACAGACATATCCTCAGCTGACCTCACACATATCAATATCATGTTGGCATTGAACTTAATCTGTTCTTGTTTTGAGGTTTCTCCTCCAGTTGTTTTATTAGTGCAGCAGTGGGTCTCTTAATTGTCCACTTAATCCTTTCCTTTTCAGAAGGATATTATGTTCACTGATGGTTTTGGTCACTCTACAGCCTTCCTTCACATTGTTATGGTATGACTGGTTAGCTTCTTTCTTACTACTGTATTGTGAAAGGAATTAGGAGTGAAAAAACTAGTTTGGTGAAGTAAAACATGGGACCAAAACCCAGTGTTGTGTACAGAAAAGGGCAAAGTCAATAAACTCAAGAAATTTGGACCATTACGGCAAATTAAAAGTTCAAACAAAACTTGGGACTAAAAAAACTGTGGTTAACAGAAAAAAGGGCAAACAATAAATTTAAAATCATTTTTTATTGATAGCACTTGGTGAATTTGGTTTGTTGTATTTCATACAAATACAATGTTTAGAAAAGTTCTTAAGAATTATAAGGGAAATACACTTATGACACAAAACTTTTATAATTGTTCTTCTTAAATTGTGTTCTGTTTGGGGACTGGGATATGTATTTTCACATTGTTTATTGCCAATCATTTTTGTGTTTGTCAGTTTAAATCCTGTGAGTCTTTTTTATCTTAATGTCAAATTTTATAATCTTCCTTTTAAATAAATTCATTTAAAATTATTTAAACACTAAAAAAAGTAATTTCTCCCAAATTTGTCATACATTTAATGCAATTCTTATCAAAATCCTAACCAGCTATTTTGTGGGATTTTAAATTGATTGTAAAATAAAGAGCAAAGGGCAAAGAAATGCCAAAATAATTCTGAAGTAGGTCAAGGAAGAACTTACTCTATTAGCAATAGGAGCTATTATAGGGTGCACCATGGTTGAGTGATAGAATGCTTGCCTGCCATGCAGACCCAGGTTTGATTCCTGGCCCAGGAACTCCTACTTCCCACCTCCCCCCCCTAAAAAAGCCATGGAGTCATTCTTGGTTCCTCTCCTTTCCTCATACCCCCATGCAATATATTGGCCAATCCTGTAAGCCCTACCTTCAAAATAAACCCGGAATCTGACCACTTTCACCATCTGTATTGTTTCAGCTTTGTCTCAGATACCATCTTCTCTAACCTAAATTATCACAATAGTCTGCAAATGGTTTCCTTGATTTTTATCTTATTCTGTTATAGTGCTCAACTCAGGAGCCAGAGGGAAGCTTTTAAAAAGCGGTCGGGGTATTGCCTGTGAAATCTTTAACATATTGGTAGTTTCCATGGATAATTCTATTTTTATGTACATTGTATACATCAGAGAAAAACATGTCTGATGAAACGAGCATTCAGAAGAAGGACCTGTAGAAAAATAAGGAAACAATATTCTTATTCTGAGGTTTTCTAAATTACCCTACAAGAATTATATTTTAAGCATTTCCTGGGCACACCCCTTGATGAATGTTAAAGAGATAGGAAAGATATCTGCTTTTCCAAAGAGAAAGGTCTTTAATAGCAACTGTATATTCTACAGATAATAACTACTGAATATCACCTTGCCTAGATCCCTTTTCTTGAGTATTACAAATAAATGCATCTTCAGTTATATACCTAGTATTTGCTGATCAAATATTCCTACATCAGTGTCCAATTTCAAATTGGTTGGCTGTTCCTGTTTCCATCAAATGATGGGGTCTACCTGTATTTTGATCTGAGTTGAGAGCTATGGGTGTTATATGATAAATACTATGTGTCTGAGGGGGAAAAAAAAAAGCCGTCAGGGGCAATACAAAGGTGACTCAGTGGCAGAATTCTTGCCTGCCATGCTGGAGACCTGGGTTTGATTCCCAGTGCCTGCCCATACAAAAAAAAAAAAAAAAAAAAAAGGTGAAAAGTAGTCAGATCATCTCATTCCCCTGCTCAAAATCCTTCAATAGAATAAAAGCAGAGATTCTTTCAATGAACTTCTCATCCACTACTCTCCCCTTCCTTTATTCTACTTCTTTTATATATATTTGGCTATGTAACCTTCTACCTTTTGCCAACCTGCAGACAAGACACTATAGGGCCTTAGAATGTACTATTTCTTCTGCAAAGATTTCTTCCTTCATATATCACCTAGTTAATTCTCTTATCACTTTCAGATCTTTACTCAAAACACCATATTTTCTGACCTCACTGTTTAAAATAGGATCTCCCTCAACACTCTCTATTTCCCTATCCTCTTTTATTTTCTCCACATTATGAGAAACATAATGTGTATTTGTAATTATTATTAATATTTTTTGTTTATTGTCTATCTTCCCTCATTGTCTACTAGAATATGAGCTCCAAAGGGCAGAGATATTTCTTTGTTTGTTTACTGCTGCATCCACAACATGTAGAACAGTGCCTGGCACAATTAAGAGCTCAATTAACTATTACTGTTATAAATTAAAAATATTAGGAAAAATTATCCAAGTTTGGAATTAAGGCTGAAGTTCATCAAACCCTTTTCTATGAAAAAGCTTTCAAAGGCAGATGCTGGGAAAGATGTTCTTGACCTTTCACATGGCACCAAGCATTTCTCTGTCAACAATTTATTGAGAACTAGTTGCATGCCAGGTACTGCTAGGTGCTGGAGAAACAAAGAGAAGTAAGAACACAGGACCTCACCTGCCAAGCCTTGCAGTCACAGCTAAACACAGCTTCCATTTCTTTTTCCTCTCTGCCAATCCACACAACCAAGTTGTGTTGGTTTGAAAGGATTTTGTTCCCTAGGAAAGCCAGATAATCCTGATCTATCTGATGGAGGCAGCCATTTCTTTTCCTCTCTATTCAGCACTGTATGTTGGAAAATTGATTAGATTATCTCCATGGAGATGTGACTCACCCAATTATGAGTATTAACTTTTTTTTTTTTTTTAACATGGACAGGAACCGGGAATTGAACCCGGGTCCTCTGGCATCACAGGCAAGCATTCCTGCCTGCTGAGCCACAGTGGCCCGCCCTATGAGTATTAACTTTTGATTAGAGGGAGATGTGATTCCACCCATTCCAGGTAGGTCTTGATTAGTTTATCTGAATCTTTTAAAAGAGGAAACATTTTTGGAAAAAAGAGCAGCAGAGCCATGAGAACCATGAGAGCCTGTACAATCAGAGATCTTTGGAGATAAAGAAGGAATACACCCCTGGGGGAGCTTCATGAAACAAGAACCCTGGAGAGAAGGCAAGCAGACATCACCATATTTGCCATGAGCCTTTCCAGTTGAGAGAGAAACCCTGAATGTCATTGGCCTTCTTGAATCAAGGTATCTTTCCTGGATGCCTTAGATTGGACATTTTATAGCCTTGCTTTAATTTGGACATTTTCACGGCTTTAGAACTATAAGGTTGCAACTTAATAAATTCCCCTTTTTAAAAGCTGTTCCATTTCAGATATATTGCATTCCGGCAGCTAGCAAACTAGAACACAAGCCTTCTCATTAAATTTCACATTAATATCCAAAATGAAGGACAGTCTACAAAACAATAGATCTGTACTATTCAAAGTCAATGATGCGAAGGCAAAGATAGACTGAAGAATTGTTCCAGATTAAAGGAGACTAAAGAGACATGACTCATAAATGCAACCTGTAATCCCATACTGCATCCTAAATCAGGGGGATATTGTAATAAAAAATACTGATACACCTGATGAAATTTGAATATGGGCTGTGTGCTGGTTTGAAAGGATGTATGTTCCCTAGAGTGTGCTAATTTGAAAGGATGTATGTTCCCTAGAAAAGCCATGCTTTAATCTAAATCCCATTTCATAAAGGCAGAATAACCCCTATTCAATACTGTATGTTTGAAACTGTAATCAGATCATCTCTCTGGATGATGTGATTTAATCAAGAGTGGTTGTTAGCTGGATTAGGTGATGACATGTCTCCACCCATTTGGGTGGGTCTTGATAAGTTTCTGGAGTCCTATAAAAAAGGAACCATTTTGGAGAATGAAAGAGATTCAGAGAGAGCAGAGAATGCTGCAGCACCATGAAGCAGAGAGTCCATGAGCCAGCGACCTTTGGAAATGAAGAAGGAAAACACCTCCCAGGGAGCTTCGTGAAACCAGAAGCCAGAAGAGAAAGCTAGCAGATGACCCCGTGTTTGCCATGTGCCCTTCCAGCTGAGAGAGAAGCCCTGACCGTGTTTACCATGTGCCTTCTCACTTGAGAGAGAAATCCTGAACTTCATTGGCTTTTTTTGAACCAAAGTATCTTTTCCTGGACGCCTTAGATTGGACATTTCTATAGACTTAATTGGGACATTTTCTCAGCCTTAGAACTGTAAACTAGCAACTTATTAAAGTCCTCTTTTAAAAGCCATTCCGTTTCTGGTATATTGCATTCCGGCAGCTAGCAAACTAGAACAGGCTGTATATTTGACAACAGTGTTATATCAATGTCAAGTTTTCCCCATTTCAGTCATTGTACTGCGGTCATTTAAGAGAATGTCCTTGTTCTTAGGAAATACATGCTAAAGTATTTGGGAGTAAAGGGCATGGTGTCTGAGGAATAAAGCAAATGTGTCAAGATATTAACAATTAGTGAATATGAATGAAAAGTATTACGAAAGTTCTTTGTGTTATTCTTTTCTTTTAACAGCTTTTTGAAATATAATTTACATAGCATACAACTCATCCATTTAGAATTTACAATTCAATAGCTCTTAGTATGTGCAACCATCACCACAGTCAGTTTTTAAAAATTTTCATCATCACCTCAAAAAAGAAGCCCATGCTCTTTAGCTATCACCCACCATCCCTCCATCACTGCAACCCCATCCCCCAATCCCTAATCAACCACTAATTTACTTTCTGTCTCTATAGGTCCTGTATTCTGGGCATTTCTTGTGAATGGAATAATATGATACGTGGTCTTTTCTGACAGGTCTGCTTTACTTACTATAATGTTTACCAGGTGCATCCATATTGCAGCATGTATCACAACCTCATTCTTAAATGGCTAAATAATATTCCATTGCATGGAATTTTATTTTATTTTTTCAAATGTCTGTTGATGGGTAGTTGGGTTCCTTCCACCAGTTGGCCATTATGAATAATACTGCTATAAACATTCATGTGCAAGTTTTTGCATGGATGTGTTTTTCATTTCCCTTTGGTGTATACCTAGGAGTGTTTGTTTGGTCATATGGTGACTCTATGTTTAATGATTTGAAATCAAACTTGCATTTCTGGGATTAATTTCACTTGGTTTGAAATTGGTGTACAATTCTTTTTATTTTTTATTTTTATTTTTATTAACAAAACATAACATACAGACATGAACATTCTTAGCATATGAACATTCCATTCTTGGTATATAATCAATGACTCACAATATCATCACATAGTAGCATATTCATCACCATGATCATTTTTAGAACATTTGCATCACTCCAAAAAAAGAAAAAAGAAAAAACTCATACATACCATACCCCTTACCCCTCCCTCTCATTGATAGCTAGGATTTCCATCTACTACCCAACATATTTTAACCTTTGTTGCTCTTATTTTTTCTATACCTCTTATCACTCCCTTTCATTGATCACTAGTATTTCAGTCTACTCAATTTATTTTAATATTTGTTCCCCCTATTATTTATTCATTTTTTTAAAACTTTTGATCATTCCGTTCTACATATATAATCAGTAATTCACAATATCATCACATAGTTGCATATTCATCATCATGATCATTTCTTGGAACATTTGCATCTATTCAGAAAAAGAAATAAAAAGAAAACTGGAAAAAGTTCATACATACCATACCCCTCACCCCTCCCCCTCACTGATCACCAGCATTTCACTCTAAATTTATTTTAACATTTGTTCCCCCTATTATTCATCTTTATTCCATATGTTTTACTCGTCTGTTGATAAAGTAAATAAAAGGAGCATCAGACACAAGGTTTTCACAATCACACAGTCACATTGTGAAAGTTATATCATTATACAATCATCTTCAAGAAACAAGGCTACTGGACACAGCTCTACAGTTTCAGGCACTTCACTCTAGCCTCACTAATATACCTTAAACTAAAAAGGGGATATCTGTATAATGTGTAAGAATAACCTCCAGGATAACCTCTCAACTCTGTTTGAAATTTCTCAGCCACTGATACTTTATTTTGTTCATTTCTCTCTTGCCCCTTTTGGTTGAAAAGGCTTTCTCAATCCCATGAGGCTGTGTTCCAGTTCATTCTAGGATTTCTGTCCCACGTTGCCAGGGAGGTTTACACCCCTGGGAGTCATGTCCCATGTGGAGAGGGGGAGGGCAGTGAGTTTGCTTGCTGTGTTGGCTGAGAAGGAGATAAGGTCACACGTGAGCAACAAAAGAGGTTCTCTGGGGGTGACTCTTAGGTGTAATTCTAAGTAGGCTTAGCCTATCATCTTTGCAGGGATAAGTTTCATATGAACAAATCCCAAGATTGAGGGCTCGTCCTATTTCTTTGGGTGTTCCCACTGCTTGAGAGAATATCAGGAATTCTCCAAATGGGAGAGTTGAAATTTCCCCTTTTCTCACCATTCCCCCAAGGGGACTTTGCAAATACTTCTTTAATTCACTGTTCAAATCACTCTGGGATTTATCAGGATATAACACCAGACAGACTTACAAATTCTCATGCCCTATTCAAAGTTCCATGTACTTATGGTGTTCAACAGTTTTTTTCATATGTTGCTGGACATTTGTTGAGGATTTTTTTTTTGTATGCTGTATGGTTGTCAAGGATTTTTCATCCATATTCATAAGATATATTCTTTAGCTTGCTTTTCCTGTGATGTCTTTGGTTTTGTTATCAGCATAATATTGATCTCATAAAATTAGTTGGAAAATGTTATCTTCTTTTTTTTTTGGAAAAGTTTGTGAAGAATTGCCATAAATTTTTCTTTATATGTTTCATAAGATTCAGCAGTGAAGGCATTTGGGCGTGGGCTTTTCTTTGTGGTTAGTTTTCAGATTGTTTCACTTTCATAGATCTATTCAGATTGTCTATTTCTTCTTAAGTTAGTTTTGGTTGTTTGTGTCTTTCTAGGAGTTTGTCCATTTCATTGAAATTATCTAATTTGCTGACATACAATTGTTCTTAGTATTTTCTTGTAATTTTAATTTTTGTAAGGTTAGTAGTAAGGTAATTTCTTTCATTTCTGATTCTAATGATCTGAGTCTTCTCTCTTTTTATTTGTTTAGTTTAGCTAACATTTTGTCGATTTTTTTGATCTTTTCAATAAACCTAATTTTGGTTTCATCTATTGTTCTCTATTTTTCTATTTCATTAATTTTCTAATCTTCATTATTTCCTCCCTTCCACTTTTGTTTACTACTCTTTTTCCAGTGTTTTAATGTGGAAGTTTATATTATTAATTTTGGATTTTTCCTCTTTCTTATAATAGGCATTTACAGCTATAAGTTACTCGCAAGCACTACTTTCCCTGAATCGCATAAAAAAAGTTTTATCCTACTTTCTCTGTCTCTTCTCTCCTTCTGGTACTCCCGTTGCAAATATGTTGGTGTGCTTAATGGTGTCTCACCATATCTGAGATTCTTTTCATTTTTCTTCATTCTTTTTTTCCTCTCTGGTGTTTGGCTTGCATAGTTTCTGATTTAACTTTAAATTCACTAATTCTTTCTTTTGCCAGTTCACATCTACTGTTGCACTCCTCTAGTGAGTTTTTCATTCAGTTATAGTATTTTTTCAACTCCAGAATTTCTATTTGGTTTCTTTTATAATTTTTATCTCTTTATTGATATTCTCTACCTGATGCAACATTGTCATCATACCTTACTTTACTTCTTTAATCATGTTTTCTTTTTGTTCTATGAACATGTTTATAATGGCTCTTATGAAAGCCTTTTTCTAATGAATCTTACATCTGGTGGCTCTGTTGCCTGCTTTTCTTCCAGTGTATGGGTCATACTTTCCTGTTTTGTTTACATGCCTCATGATTTTTTGTTGGAAACTGGACATTTTAGATAATATGTTTTAGTAACTCTGAGTACTAGCCTTCCACACTTCAGGGCTCGTTATTGTTGTTTCTTAGTTTAGTGACAGGCTGGATTATTTTAGTGAAGTCTATTACCTGCTTACTCCATCCCTTTGTATCACACCTCCACCCCCACCCCCACCACCATGTTGTTAAACTTCTGATGTTGCTCCTCGGGGAAGCACAGCTTTGGGTCTATCTATAGTCACCCTGAATGACTGGCAGGGCTCCCATCATCTCTTAGCTTGACCACACAAAGCTATTATGCTGCTGTTTTTAACAATGCCCTGGGGCATAAATTGCTCTACAACCAATCCAATCTAATTCTGGCAACTTTGAAGGAACAGTTTTTGAAGTCAATGTTTGATATTTGTTAGGACCCTAGGAGATTTCCTTCCAGTTCACTCATTCCCTGGTTCTCTCCTGCAAATTAGGAGGCTTACTATTTAGCATGTATCTTGAATTTACTTCCAATTGTCTTTCATTGCAATCTCCATGGTTTTTGAGAGTGTCTTCAGGCTTGAGCTTCTCCATGCTCTGTTACAAATGAAGTCTGTTCCTTTGGGAGGTGATTAGGAGTTATCTGTCTTCTGACCTGCTTCTCCCCCAGGCACAATATCTGATTTTGGAGCTGGAGGTGGGAACAATGTTAAACTACTCTGGAGTAACACCCCTGGTCTAGAAGCTGAGCACTCAGTCAAGGGAGCTCAGGAGCAGTATCTTGAGGTTAACTTTGCTTGCCTTTTTTTGGCATGGAGCCACCACCTCATGAATAGGGAACATTAAGGTCCATAATCTTAGTGCACTGGGCTCAAGGTAGAACCTTTGTTCAACCGGTGGGGACTGAGTGGAAGAAGGAATTTCCCTCTTTTCAATTGCAACAAATAATTGCGGCAGGATGAGAAAAGCTGATGTTTTGCTACTCCCAGGAAGAAAGCTTTCGACCTGGGACTAGGGGAAGTGGGAGCCCTGTGTTCTTGGTTGCAGCAGTCTGGAATTGGGAGTCTCTGTCTCAAAAGCTGAATGGGGTTGGAAGGGATTGGTTTTGGTTCAAATGCAACAGACTCTCATTTCTTAGTGAATTTAACAGATTTTCTTGAATATGATAACTGAACAAAGGTAGCGGGTTCTTAACCTGATGACCATAACAGCCAATCCATAGCACCGGGGTTTCAAAAAAAGAGTGTTTAATTTAATGTTACGTGTGAAGCAGATCAAATGGCCTAAGGGGCCAAGGATCTGTCTCCTGGAGTCTAGGAAGACTGGGTTTTATGGATTCAAGCAAGGGGAGATGAGAGTTGTTTCCATTATAATATCAAGTATAAGCAGGGCTGATAGTAGGCTAGAATGACCATTGCAATAGTAAGTATACAGAAGGCTGAGATCAGGCTAGAATGACCATTATAATGCTAGATATAAACAAGGGTGAAACTAGTTGAGTTTCAGTAATGTCAGGTATTAACTTCTGCCTATTCTACAATATAGAAAGTTAAACATCTAAATTGATTCAGAAATCATAATTGTTTGTTAATTCTTAATTTCTCAGTTATAATTAGATGTTTCTTCATTTGCTGTTTGCTTTTGGAACCATTTCCAGAGGCTTTACATGCTTTTGTTTGCAATTCTTCTGTAAGTTTAAAATTATTTCAAGAGAAGTTAAGAAAATTTTAAAAATCACAGGAAAGTAATTTTGGGGAATAAATAGATTAAAACATAGAACGCTCTTTCACTTTTACTATTATCATTATTTTTTTCACACAGTATTAAATAACAACAACAGAAAACTCCACCTAGATCTCTTTCAAACCATTCCAAGTTCACAGAATATCCAGTCTCAGAAGCTATCAAAAGGAAATAGCAGTTTGGCTCACAGGAGAGTATTTCAACCCCCACACAGTGAATATCAGGTCTTTATTTTTATTGTGGTAAATATACATAACATAAAAATAATTTTAATTGTTTTTAAGTGAACAATTCTATGACATTACATACTTGATAATGTTGTATAACTTTCACAACTACCTATTTCCAAACAGAAATAGAGTCTGACTTATTTCACTTGACACAATGCATTTAATGTTCGTGCATGTTGTAGTGTGTATCAGTTCGTTTTTTTATGGCCAAATAATAATAATAATAATAATAATAATAATAATAATAATAATAATAAGGATACATGAATACATTTGCTTATGCATCCATGCATTGATGGATAATTGGGTACTTCTATCTTTCGGTATTATATATAATGCTGCTATGAACATTGTCATGCAAATGTCTGTTTGGATCCCTGCTTTCAATTCTTTTTTTTTTGCATGAGCAGGCACTAGGAATTGAACCCGATCTACAGCACAGCAGGCAAGAATTCTGCCACTGAGCCACTGTCGCACTACCCTTTCAATTCTTTTTAATTGCTCTCTAGAAGTGGAATTGCCAGGTCATATGCTAGTTCTGTGTTTAACTTTCTGAGGAACCATCAAACAATTTTCCACAGCAGCTGTACCATTTTACCTTCCCAAGAACAATGTATGAGGGTTCTTATTTCTCCACATTCTTGCCAACACTTAGTGTTTTCTTCTTTTTTTTTCTTTTTAATAATAGTTAACAGGGGGTATAAGGTGTTAACTCATTGCAGTTTTCATTTGGATTTCTCTAATGGCTAGTGATGTTGAGCATCTTTTCATATGCTTATTGGTCATTTGTATATCTTCTTTAGAGAAATGTCTATTCAAATCCTTTGCCCATTTTTAAATTGGGTTGTCTTTTTTGTTGTTGAGTTATAGGAGCTCTTTATATATTGCAGATATTAAGCCTTTATCAGATATATAATTTTGAATATTTTCTCCCACTTTGTAGGTTGTTTTTTCATTTGTAATATTCCTTGGTGCACAATAGTTTTAATCTTGATGAAGTCCAATTTATCTATTTTTTCTTTTGTGGGCCGTGCTTTGGTGTGAAATCTAAGAATCCATTGCTTAATAGAAGGTTCTGGAGATTTTTCTTCATGTTTTCTTGTAAGAGTTTCATAATTTTAGTCCTTATATTTAGGTTGTTGATCCATTTTGAATTAATATTTGTATATGGTGAGAGGTAGGGGTCCAAATTCATTATTTTGTATATGAATTTCCAATTGTCCCAACACAATTTGTTGAAAAGACTGTTCTTCTATTGAATGGACTTAGTGCCCTTGATGAAAAATCAATTGTCATAGATGTGAGCGTTTATTTCTGAACTCTCAATTCTATTCCATTCATCTATATGACTATCCTTAGTACTATACACTGTTTTTTTATTACACTGTTTTTATGGTAAGTTTTGAAATCAGGAAGTGTGAGTCTTCCAACTTTGTTCTTTTTCAAGATTGTTTGGCCTATTTGGGTCCTCTTGCAGTTCCAAATGAATTTGATGATTTGCTTTTACATTTGTGCAAAAAAAGGCTGCTGGAATTTTGTTAGGGATTATATTGAATTTGTAGATCACTTTAGTACTATTGACGTCTTAATATTGTCTTCCAATCCATGAACACAGGCACGCCTTTTTTCATTTAATTAGGTCTTTTTTTAAGAAGTGTTTTTAGTTTTCATTACGCAAGACTTTCACATCCGTGGTTAAATTTATTCCTAGGTATGTTATTCATTTAGAAACTATTGTAAACATAATTTTTTCATGATTTCTTTTTCAGGTCGTTTTCTTACTGTTATATAAAAACACCAGTAATTTTTGTGTGTTTATCTTGTACCCTGCAAATTTGCTGTATTCACTTATTAGTTTTATAGCTTCCATGTGGACTCACTGAGATTCTCTATATAGAGGATCATGTCATCTGGGAATAGGGATGGTTTTACCTCTTCCTTTACAATTTGGATGTCTTTTTTTTTCTTTTTTTGTTTACTTGATTGCCCTGTTTAGAGCTTTTAGCACAATGATGAGTTAACAGTGGGCATCCTTATCCTGTGCCTGATTTTAGGGGGAAAACTTTCAGTCTTTTACCATTGTTTTTTCATAAATGCCCTTTATCATGCTGAAAAATCTACATTACATTCCTAGTTTTCTAAGTGTTTTTTTTTTAATGGAAGAATTCCAATTTGAACGCTTTTTCTGCATCAATTGAGGCCTTTAACTTCTTTAGGGTGCAAGCTGACAGAAATCCAATGCGCAGCTAGGACACAGCTGGAAGGGGTGTGGACAGGGAAGCTCAAAGCATAGTAATCGCCCACGTCTGCTTTTAGGCTTTCGGTTTCTGTGCCTCCATCTTGCTTGCGCTTTTGGCGTCTTGGGGAATAAGTCTGGGAGGAGATCCTCGGCTGTAGGCAAGACGGTATGTATCCCTCGCTGGACTCCGCTACTGCTGCCCGCCGGGTGGCTGGCACAGTCAGCGACCCACCCTCCCCAGGCTCCGAGACCCGGCGCTGAGTTTCCTTTTCAGCATCTCGGCCAGACCCTCTCACCCTACTCCTCTCCCTTCGCCGCTTCTCCCCAACTCGATCTTCCCAGCCTTGGCTCTAGGCCTGGGGTGCCCAATCCTGGCCACAGAAGGGGTGGGCCTTTGGGGTAGGTGACTGTGTCCTCTGGGTTCCTCCCCGGGTTTGCCCCGCGAGCGAGACGGAGCGCCCCCGCCCCCGCTCTCACTATTGACCCCGCTCTTCCCCAACCCAGGTTTCCAAGAAGGCAGCCAAAGGCTGCCAGCGTTCTCATCCCGCCTGGGCGCGTCGGGACAGACCAGACCTACCAGGAAGTAGCTCTTGGCTAACACTGGCCACCCCCTGAAGCCCTAGAGGCGGCAAACAGGCCGGGGACCTTCTCTGGTCCCCAACTTTGCTTAAGATCAGCTTGAGTGTTGTTGAATTTCTTGGACGAACTGTTGAAAAAGATTTCGCAGTTTTCCTTTCGTAAAGTTGATTTAAACGTTAGGACTCTTTATGCAGTTGTATGTGCATAAACTTTACCCAGCAGGAGCATCCGGTCTTGCAGGAGTTTTTTCTCTTTTTTAAGAACCTGGTGAAGTAGGTCAGAGCTGTTATCTTCTCAAAGCAGCTACAGAATTGAATGTTTTGGCAGATTGCAAGGAAAGCTTGCCTTGGGAAAGTTGGGAGTGCTTGACTGACGAGATCTTTTAAAGCCCCCAAATAACTCCTCCACTCCCCAGCCTACCCCCCACTCGCCTTCCCGCAGAGGCTTGGGGAAATGTAAATTAATTTCAAGATTTTTTTCGCTCAATGCCCGGACTTGCTCTGAACGGCATGTTCCTTTAAATATTAACATAGCACTGCAATGGAACAAAGGTCCTTAAAGTATGAATAAGTTGGTTGTTCAAAGCAGGAAGTAGTTCAAGGACGCTAAAGCCTACCAGAATGCTTTTATTGACATTAGAAATTTTTTCTTACGCAAAGAGAGGTGGTTCCAGCTTGCTACCTGTAGTAGGAGAGTTAAGTGAAAAGTATTTTGGATACTGACTGACAAACAGGAGAGTTAAGTGACAAGAATTTTGGATACTGACAAACAGTCTTACTAAAAGTAAGACTGGGCTTGAGCCACCCAGTTAGACATTTAGATAAGAGATTTCAGATAAACAGGAATTGAATTTTTGGTATTTTCCCCCCTGGTGGTTCCCTGAAATCTTTCCTTCGGAGGAAGTAAAAACTTGGCTCAGTTACAAAATTAAAGCAACAACAACCAAACAATAGAAGAGGCAGGGTTGGAAAGGAATCTTGAGTTTGTTCTCATACCGAAAACTTCCTTGTTTGAATGTCGTCAGATTTAACACTTGTTTTACTTGTAGATTCTGGCTGGGGTGTCCTGATTAAAATGGCTTTTTCTAACAACGTTACGCTTTACATTTCTGTTTGTAACTAACATTTGCAATTCCTTTAACACAGCGTTAACGTCCTTAAACCCTCTGCCGAGCTCAGGTCACCAGCCGAGCCGCAGGGTCTGGATGTCCCTCTGCCCCCGAGAATCTTCTGCGACGGGGGTTCGCAGGCAGTTTTTTTTGAGCTGGAGCCCCTGGGACCTCTTGGAAGCTGAGCCAGAAGGAGGTCTCCTGGGCGTCCCCGGCCCCTCCGCTGAGCCCCCCTGGGGCTGGCGAGGCGCTGCCGCAACCGGCGGGCGGTTAGTAACTCCCCCAGCGCCGCGTAGGCGGTTTCCCCAGCGTAATGGCCGTTTTACCACGGAGAAACACGCGCGAGGCCTTGCGAAAGCTTCTAAGTTGCAGGGACAGGGCATTCCCCGGATTCAGTTTTTCCAGTCGTCATCTGTTGTGGAGGAGGCGCATAGTGGATGCGCCAGACAGAGGTCGGGGACGCTGGCCTGGCGGTCACCCCCGGAACGCCTGGGACGCTTTCCTCCAGTTCCTCGTCCCATTGGGAGCGGCCACACTCCGGAGAGGCAGATCTAGAGTGTCCGACGAGATCTATTTCCCGGCCGAGATTCAGCGGGAAGAGCCCGTGGCTGCCCCGGCATGAGTAGGTGGGAGAACCTTGCCCTCCCTTTTTCTTTTGACTCCAGTCCCTCTGCGGACCAGCCCCTGAGCTCCGGGGACGTCGGGGAACTGTCAGTCCCGTGCGGAAAAGAATTGAGTTTATGCTTACAGCCCTTCGAACCACCCCTGAGCCTTCTGGGCGCTCTCCCAGTACCCTGAGTCTACAGACGTGCCATCCTTTTAAATGCCAGGAATGGACACTCCATTTGGAGATAGCCTCGCCCTTGAAGTCTGATTATTTCTTTCTTGTAGAGTCCCAAGGATTCATTAAACTTGTGTTGATGGACTTTAACGCTTCCCTGCCTTTAATTCACTATAACCCTATGAATATTTTTTGAGCTTTTTGAGGCCTGGCTGAGTTCTGGGTGCTGGGGACATTAAAAATGGATCTGAGCTTGGTTCCTACCTGACAAGTAGGAACTGACAAGTTCGGTTGGAGGTAATAGAGTAAAGGTAATCTGTAATCAGGGCTAGGGCTTGCTAAGCCTGGCAGAGAAGGAAGGCATTTTCATCTGGGTAGGGGAGTAATGACAGGTCACAGAAGGCAGGTGTGTTCACATGCAGTTTTGTTTTACTTATAGATCAGTGAGATGAGTAAAACTACTATTATTGTAATATGCCCTATATCTCTTTTAAATTCAACTCCTGTCACCTCCTCTAGGAAGGCTTCACATATTCAGTGGCTCTTTCTACTTAACTACAGCATTCCACTTACCACTCTGTATTATATTTTTTCTTCAAAAAGCTTTTTTTAAGTCAATCTGTAATATAATTATCTGGTTTAAAATACATGGAAAGTAAATAAAGGAAGCTCTCAGGAGTCCATTCCCTACAGATAACCAGAGGTTGCAGTTTAATGTTTTTGCAGACATTTGTGAGCTCAAATTCCGTGCTTTAAAAAATATATGCGTGTTATTGTTATTGTTAGTTTTTTCCTCTTGTTTCTCGTGATGCTGTTTCTCCAAACTGTGTTTCAGAATTGATGTTTTTTCTATTTAATATTGCTGTTTTTCCCACATGTAACTCAATTCCCTGTGCTGTCAGTGTTCTAATGGACGATTGTTTTTTCTAATGACTGTTTTTTGTTTTTTAGAATGCGTGTATCCTCAGTTTACATTTAATTCATCAGCTTGTTCAGACATCCTGAGTTGATTATTTTTCCTCCCTAGACTGTTGTAGATTTAGAGAAAGAATTTCTTCTTTGATGCCATGCATATATGAGTTTATATACTTGTATGTGTATGTATGCATGTATGTATGTATGTGTGCGTGTATATATATATGATATATATGTATCTTCTTGAATATATTCTTTCTAGATAAAATTTCTTCCTTTTCTACTTCTAGCCACTTTATTTGGACATTTAAATTTTTAGTCAAAACAGACCAACAGCTTCTTTGATAGTTTAGATATTGGTTTCTTATCTTTGGTAATTCAGTATTATGA